>JAVQJF010079798.1:0-17233 GCA_036023855.1 Gadopsis marmoratus | reverse complement strand
CTGAAAGGAGTCATTTGATGTGGTTTGGGAAGAATAGCGCCTGATTTAGATAGGCGCTATGCTGCCCAAACCCCATCAACTGACTAACTACACCTAGACTGCAAAAATACATAGAATGGACGTCATAGCACAAATTGTGTGTATGTGTATTTGCGCATGTAAATAGCATATTGCTGGTATATTCGTGTATGTATGCACGCTAGGTTATGATACTGTATTTACCTTTTTCATTAAATGTCTACAATGTGTTTTAAAGATCTAGCCTCTGGGGCATGGCTTAATTTGATTTTGCAAATGTCCATACACACACATACACACTGGTACTGACATGGAAAGGGGGGGAAATGAGGCCAGCATAGTCTACGTGTGTCTTGGCAAATAATAAAAATAACATAGTACAGTACAATCGATCCTAAGCAACAACAAAAATAACAAGGCCAGAAACAAAGAGGTAATGAATAAATACATACTGTACACACATACCCACATCAACTCATACAGGAGACCACACAGACACCTCCCTCCCTGCCCTCCCTTTCTCACACATTAATACACACACATCTTGCTTCACTTCACATACTTACCCAGTATGGTGGCCATGTACTGTAGGATTTGTAGGACATCTTCCTCTGAACCAGAATTCTCTAGAAATGGGCACTTATCCTCTCTCCTCTCTCTTCGCCTCTCCTCGCTGCCAACTTCCTGACACCTGTCAAAGACACAAACACACACACACACACACAGGATAAGCCAAGATTAGTCATAAGATCAGCAAATAAGAGGAGCTATTAAAGCGCTAATAAGCTAATACCATGATGGACCTCCATTTCATGCCCTCAAGATGTAGTGAGGTCCATAAACAAAATCCCATTCAATTCAACACCTCAGAGACACAATCTGCATGGAAAGATACCATTAGGAATAAGTGAGAATATATGGATCTTTTGAAGAAAAGAAAAGCACCAAGGAAAAGAAAAATGCAGAGAATGTCCAATCCAGTGTCAATATTGGTATGCAGTACGTGCTTCGTGGACAATGTTAGCACATGTTGTGCCCGGCTGAATCCTCGCTACTGAGTTTTATTATTTTGACAGGGAGGGACAGTGAGAGAGATGCAGAGACAAGAGGTGAAGGAGTGTGTCTATGTATGTGTGCCTGTCTGTCTCTCTGCATGACCAAAATAGACAGGGAGGCAGGGAGGATGAGGGGTGGCAGAGACAGTGAAAGTGTATGTGTGTGTAGTGAGAAAAATAAAGGCAAAGGGGAGAAAATGAGTGATAGGGACACTAAGACAAGACAGCAGGTAGACAGCAAGTGTGTGCTGAGATCGATAAACGAGGACGGGAGTCAGAAGCAGAACCAGCAAGAGAGACAGACAGCAAGCGAGACAGCAAGACAGTCTTACCTGATCTCTTGTTGTCTGTAGAATTGTAGAGTTCGCTGTAGAGCCTCCTGAACAGTCTGTGTCTGCAGGATGAAGTGAAAATATTAGACAAGCATATGTGTATTTGTGCATCCATGTGTGATTGCATTTGTTGCACCTTAACGCGTCAATACTGCACATACTCAGTAGTTCCCGCTACAGTCATGGTAATACAAACTGGTGCTTTCCTTTCTTGATGTTGTAACCTGGAGCATCTGAACAGACCAGCAGCGTCGCCAACGCATCACCTGAAGTGTTGTTGCAGCCAAGACACATTCATATTTAACAGGCCTTTTTTTGACAGAAGACATTTTGACATGTCACAGTAGGAAAAGGAAAAGTGTAAATAATACAATTAATGCGGCTGAATTCCATGTAGCTGCTTCAGATTCAGGGTCCTGGTACTGTGCATGCTGGCTCACTGTCACGGCTTACTGTGACACTTGCATAGAACGGAGCCATCGTTAATGCTATTAGTAACGCCTGTGCTTTTCCTACAATGACAAGTGAAAATTCGTCCAAAAAAAAACCTACAGGCAAGCTGACAGACTCTTGTGAAAACTAAAAGTGGAATATTAATCATTTCTGCACATTTGTATGATATTTTGGGAAAAATATTTTATATTTAGCTCGAGTCTAAGTAGTTCATAAGAGTGCCATAAAGAGGAGTTCTACTGATAGACCAGCGTTTGTGGAAAAAAAATAATTTGCCTCTTTTCTTTGTATTTAATACGTCCTTCTTTCAATGGTTTGCAAAAAAAACAATTAAAGTTGGAAATAATAATCGAAATTTCAAGACGACCATAATACACTCCTGGATTGTCTGTGTGTGTGTAGCTGGTGTATTTTGTGTTACTGACAGCCAAACTTGTGAAGGCGGGGCCAATGTGATTATCTGTGATGCTGCTCGAACGCAAGGTCGTAGTGACAATACTAGAACACAGTGTGCCAGCTGGAGAGGTCATTCAGAGGCCTCCGCCCACTCCAGACAGATACAGGAGTGTTTGTTTGTTTGTGTGTTTGTGTGTGTGTGTGTGTGTGTGTGTGTGTGTGTGTGTGTGTGTGTGTAGCCAGAGATCAAATCAGTCAGCAGGTGTTTTAAAAGGTGAATATACAGTTGTCCTACACTGTCAGATTCAATAAGGTTTTAGACGTCATATTGTAGCTAACCAATTGGACAAAGTAACTGTTTGGAGCTTCTCTTTTCAGTGCTGACTCATTTTCCTTTGTGCTGTATTTATATCCATATCCGCAACAACACTAGCAGTCATAGCCACTTGCTGATATAAAAATATATTCACTTTTAGCTACAGTGAGCCTTAGCAACAACGGCAGCACGATGGGTACTTCATACAAGCAAATGTGTGGACCGATAGCTAAAACGAAAATACCCAGTGGGCCATATTTTCAGTCTATTTGTGAGAAATGAAACATGCTTATACTCCCCGTCACCTCTCTATTCCACACTAACACGTGAACATCTATAGTATACGTGTGTGTGTGTGTGTGTGTGTGTGTGTGTGTGTGCGTAGAGGTAGAACATAAATGGTGTTTTCTCATGTCACTCTCCTCTTGCTGCGTTGCGTCCTTGACTCAGCTACTCATTTACCACAAAACATGCACATTATAGTGTGTGTGCACACAAGATTCTACAACATGACCAAACACACAGGCACTAACGGTTATCAGCCACACACACACACACACACACACACGCACATTTGCAAACATACTGTACACACACATCATCATTAGCCTGCATTGTTACATGTTGGCATGTTTACTGTACACCCCATCACACATTAATCTCACTCAGACACACACACCAAGGTGCTTAGATGGTCAGATTTGGCGGAACAATCTTACATCACCTGGTTCGTAGGATAGATTGTTAAAGCACATCGACACTGAGAGCATTTGATTAAGGCAATATAAATTATGGTAATAAACTGAATGCGTTTACTTAACTGGATAAATATATTAAAATATTACCATGGCAATGATGAAAGTGTGTAGATGGGAGAAATGGCATGTAAGGGAAGAATAGAAAAACAAAATGTTCCCATTAAAATTCTCCAACTAAATTTCAGGTTGAGGGTTCAAGCTCAAACTTTCCCTCTCTCTTTTAAGACACGGACACACACGTACTCTCCTGTCCACTTTTACTTCACCCGTCTCTTTCTCTAGTCCCCTGTCTTCTTTATCCAAAGCACTCTGTCTCTTTTGTTTGCTCTGTTTCTTTACCTTTGGAGGGGAGCAGAATCTCACTACTCCCTCCATTCCTCTTGCTCTGTTGCTCTGCACTGCTTTGTTTTTTTCCCTGTGAGGTTCAGTCAAAGACACACACACACAAACACGATACAGCACAGCGGACCAGCTCATCGTTTCCTCCTTTTATTGCATCCAAATTTCCATTAGCATGAACTGGTGGGGTTATGGTCGCAGAGCAGTGGGTACTGGTGCTTCGGCACGGTAGGAAAGCTGCCACAATTACTAAAGAAAATAGAAATTCACACACCAGATGAGAACCCGCTGGATAAATCCCAGCATGAGATGCATCAGGCCTCTCTGTTGGAGGGGGGGCAAGTAATAAAGGAGGTACAGAGAAAACAATTCTGCTGCAATCTGCTTTATATCAGGAGTTTTGAGGTTGTCACAGCAATTAATGTGACTATGCAGCACAGCGATGTTAGCGGACATGGCAGGGGCACAAAGGATGAATGCACTTCCTGTAAATGTCTTTGGACAAAAGCGTCAAATTTAATGCAAAAAAGATGCAAGACCTAAACTTTTCGGTGAGCCATTTTGCACTGTAAAGCTGGAATTATGCTTCGCAACGGCGTTGCGCAAATACAGACAGGAGTTGAATCAACCAGTCAACTTGTGTTGTTGTAATTTGGGAGGTGCACTCGTCGGCTTCTCTGCAATCTGCGGTTATCCCTAACACCCGTCTCTGCGTTGGTTCACAGAGACATTTATGTGCCTATTCAGAGAAGCATAATTCCAGTTTAATTACTTAAGTAAAATCTGGGCACTTGGGGAGACACTTTCACGTATTTCTAAAATCAATAAGAAGGAAAACATGCAAGTTGTAAGCCTTTCAGTAGATTGATGGCGACCTTGAGGCTTGGTTACTCACGAGTCCATTAGTCATGTAATACATACTACAGTTCTTACTGCATTCAAAATACCCCTGTTACTTGTCTCAGTTTCACTATCAACTGTCCAAAATAGGAGAAAATACTAAAAATAATATTGACACGTTCATTACAAATCAATTTGATTTATGAACAAACTAGCAGTTATTTCAAAATGTGAATCGTGAAATGTTTTCCATCATCTGCACTGATGTTATAATAGAGATCTGGTTGTGGTGAACTGAGTACTTTTTACATTGCCACTACTTTGTTCAGTTACAGGCAAACAAAATGTTTAACAATCATTTTTGTCATATTGATTGTTTGAGTTATAGTTTGTTGTTCCTAAGAAAAAATAAAGAAATTCTACACCGTTTTGTTGACTTTTTGAGAATAGAAAATGGCCAATGGAGTTATGAATGAATATTTGTCTTTGGTAGGAATTAAATCACTGGATGGTGTGCTCAGATATACACGCAGCTCTGGAAAAAATGAAGAGACCACTCCAAATTTTCCAACAGCTAAAGACACACATGGCAGAGTGAAGAAATGTCCATGCAATGACCAAACTGCATACTTAGTTAAAAGCAAGGCAGATCTACTCCTAAAAGAAAAATTGGTTCCTGACAGGGAGGATTTAGGATGCACACACAAACACACATTAACGCACACTTGTCTCACACTTTTCATATTTGTGGCCAACACTCAGGGCCTTTTGATCTGCGTCATGAGTCACAATGCTAATGGTCACCTTCCACGTGTATACACGAAACTGAGAGAGAGAGCGAGAAAGAAAATTAATGTTTGCACACATGTCTGTCTGCGTGTGTGTTTGTGTATTGTTGTTGTTCTAGGTCAGTGTGGTCAGGGTGAAGACAACCACAGAGAGCGTGCTCTGTTCTCTCTGTCACGGTCCATTGCTGTCAACAACAGACACTGCCACCGCACGCAGCCACCGTGTGTGTGAGTGGTGTGTGTTTGAGAGGGAGCTCAAAAAAGATCATAAACGGTGTGTTGTATTGTGTTGTGAGTGAATGAGTGAGTGCATAAATTTACCGGTATGTGTCTACTGGCAAATATGCAACTGTATGTTCCTACTGATGGTAGCCGTTAAATGTTTTGATGGCACCATCGCTTTAATGTATTTTGAAAGTGGACAGACATTAAACATGCTTTAGGAGAAACCCACTGTATGGCTGTATGGCAGAGTGAGTTTAAGCTGCTCTATCACAGTCCAGCCTAACACACACACACACACACACACACAATCATTCAGACTAAAAAAAGACCGTGGACATTTACCCTGTCCCTGTGACCAAAACACAATCATAATGACCCCTAAATATTTAGATTAAAAAAGGCTCCATTGTTGCCCAACAGATGCCTGTAATTGCAAACAAACACATACCTGCATGCAGAGACGGACACACACACAGAAACACACACAGACGCATTTGTATGTAAATGCTAGATATTATCAACGCTGAGCGTGTTATACAAACCTGTCTTTAAGTGTTCCCTTTGCCCTGTTTTTTTCCCCCCACATCTATTAAAGATCAGGGCCAGTAAGAGCTGCAGCTGAGAGCTCAAGTTGGCTCTCAGTGGTCCTCTCCGATATACGCCAACTTCAGATTTTTAGCTGTGCTGTTGAATTTCATTATTTTTGCGAGGTTGTGCCTGGGCAGCAGGAAAAAGGCTGACAATCACCGCTCTCCTACATGGCTTTCTCTGCAACATCCATTTCTCCCAGAAACCTATTCCCACCACCTCCTGTAGTCTGATGAAAACACAGCAGTGCTCTGATTATGTGGGGGACCAACACAAATAGCCATGTGAGCTCACACTTCCCAGTCTCCAATGTCTGGAGCACAAAAACTATTCCATCAACCAATCTCTATGTGTGACCGTGATACAATGTGCACCGTGTAGACTCAAAACAGGATTTCGGCTTTATGTTCTTATTCTTCATCTCACCTCATGGACCACAGCTGTTACGAAACTAAGCTATACATTAGAAGTGAATTACGTAATGTTACTTATATCATAACATTGAATCAAATGCGGCACAGTAATACAAATAGTTTGCTAGTAATGCTGGTACCACTGAGAATCAACTTTGCAGCTCTATGCTTTCAGCCACTTTCAGCTCTTTCTTTTGGTTACGTGCCCGTGCCACCTCATATTAAACCACAGACAACGTATCACGGCTGACTCTGGTTTATGACATGCTGAAATTGTACACAGCGCAAGTTTATAAGTGACTGCTGAAGAAAGCTGAACATTAGGCAAACCAACGAGAGACAGAGATTTCGCAGGAGAAGGTCATGCCAATCATGTGGTAAAACATGGGTAATATATTGTGCTTACAGATGTTTCAGTAAGCAGTTGTCAGCTAAAATGTTGACCACAAAAAGTTGCTGTAGGGAGAGTTTTAGAAACCCCTAGTGGTCAAAATAGCATACAGCAGCTTTAACTGTTAAATCCAGCCAGCGTAGTAAAGTGTCTGTCTATGTGTGTTACTGTTCGTACTCTACTTCACTTATTTTCCTTTTTGTTGTTTGCTTGGTATTATTGAGGTTTTATCTTTCGCGCATGAGATGTGCTTCGACTGCTTCGCTTCGTGAAAAGACAAACAGAATCCGGTATGAATTATTGAGAAATTATGATTGTCAGCAGTCTTGTACAGTTTCACACTTGCCGTTCAATTTTATTTCACTTCACTGTGTAGATGCCTTTGTGATTATGGTATGAGTTATTAATGTGAAAGTTAGTCCTCTCTCATATGGCTTTTCTGTTTCGTCCACATCTTAGACATCCGTCTTTTCACTTATCGGTATATTTCATTGTTGGCCAACTACATAACAGGGGCCACATTACAGGAGGTGCAATCAAATCCCAAACTGATGTACCATCACAAAGGACTATGCCATTTCAAATGTCCTAATCACACCACATCCATCACAATTGCGCTCGGTTCTAATAACGGCTTCATTACATTACAGCCTGTAAAACAGAGACAGGGATAGAAACAGGCTCATTCGTCACACTCCTCACATCATTACATATACACAGACAGGGCATGGGCATCTATCGCTCTCTCTCTCACACACTCACACACAGGAACATATTTATTATATAATCTGCCAGATGATTCAGGCTATCAGAAGTGAAGGATGAAAAGAGCCTTTTTTCCGTAGACAGCACAGCCCAGCACACACCATGATCTGATAAAAGACAGCACCTGGGAAATTTTGGACAATCATATTATGGTAGCATTTCTTTTTTTAATGGCCAACTTTGCAGACAGCTGCCTTGTGGAATGGAATAAATGCCTCTGGCTGTTTAGTCATCATATTGACTGTTTCTCAGAGAAATCACTATCTGCTGGAGACCAACAGTCACTGATTTGGTCAATAACGCCCAGCTCTAATTGTGACATGCAGCCTAAACCCAATGCATTTCAACAGATTTTAGAAGAATGCTCTACAGATTTAAGCAGGACTACAGAATGAGTTCTGGCTAAGTCCCTACACTGAACAGCAGATATGTAGGAGGCTTTATGAACGTGGCACTATAACTTTCAGTAGAAATATTTCGTGAAGGTATAGTGAAGCTCTTTGGGCTGAGCTGGAGGCCTACCATGGGTGAGGTCAGTCGCCTCAGGCTCTCCCCCAGCGAGTCCAGGTTCACCCGTCTCCTCCTTGTGACCCTCTTGTGGGGTCCACCGGGTCCTTGCTGCTGCTGCTGCTCCTCGCCGGCCGGACACGGCAGCCTGTCCGCGGGGCTGCGGCCGTTCCAGAGCACCGCTCTGTGGGAGGACGGGAAGGAGGAGAAGGGGCAGCCTCGGCTCTCCTCCGCCGCCTCCAGACCGCCGTCCCCTCCGTCCCCCCCGGGGCTTTCGAGCCCGCAGTCCGAGCCCACCGAGCTGCTGAACGACTCGGAGGAGATCTTGCGCGACGACGAGGACATGGTGGTGGCGAGGACGAGGAGGAGGAGGACGGCGATGATGACAGTGGTAGTGTTGAGGAGGAGGAGGATGCTGCTACAGTCGGTTCCGTTCCACGTCCACCTCTACGCCGGGGAGTCATCAGACAGTGGGGGGGGGTCGGGAGGGTGAAGGTCTGTCTGTATATTTATGTGCACGTATGAGACGTGAGTGTGAGTGCGCGTGAGAGAAAGTCCAGGTCTGTCTGTCTGTCTCTGTGCACGAGATGCGTCTGTCTGCGCGTGTGAGACCCAGCAACCTATTCAGAGGGGGGGGGGGGCGAGCACTAACGGCACGCACACATTTATGTAGGGAGGGGGGGGGCGATGGGGGTATCTTGCCTCTTAAAAACAGTCCTCCTTTGCCCCCAGAGCAAATCGCAGCTGCAGCAGACGTCAGCTGGCGAAATCTGCGAGACGGAAAAATGACAAGAAGGTCGCCAGAACCGACATGTCACTCCGTCCACCGCGGTGGTTCCGGAACTTGTTAGTCACTCGTAATTTTGGCACCCGAAGAATGTGGCGTGTCCCCACTTTGGGGGAGAGAAATCCCCAAAGTCACGGCAGATGTGCCTCCGTTCCTCCTCCTCCTCCTCCTCCTCTGCGACAGCGGTTCTCCTGTCTGTCTGCCAGCCAGCCGTCCTCTCATCACCCGTCCATCTCCCACATGTGTTCCTTTGCTTTTGGTCCGTCTCTTGTCTCCTTTGGTCCTCGCTCGCGGAGTGCTGGAGCGGAGGTGGGGAGAAGAGGAGCAAGGAGAGGAGGAGAGAGGAGGAGAGAGGAGGGGAGAGAGAGAGAGAGAGACGGTGATGCACAGATCAGAGCGATCTGCCGAGCTGGCGCTGTGAAATACGCATCATTGTGCTTTTCTGTGCGTTTTAGTTGGACAACAAACCGATCAGAGGAAGGACAGATGACAGATATATAGATGATGAGCACAGTCTATTACATCCATTCATTTGTAACACTATATTATGCCATACTGTAATGTGCCTAGTTGGTGAAATGGCTAAATAGCTGTTTTATAATCATAATTGGTGGAATTTACAAGTAGGTATATTCACTGGAGGGGACAAGTGGGGCACATCCCTCTTTCTCTCTCTTTCCAACTGGTGGAGGCATATGAACACCCACCCAGAGCCTGGTTCTGGTTCTGCTCGAGGTTTCTGCCTGTTAAAAGGGAGTCTCTCCTTGCCACTGTGGCCTAGTGCTGCTCATGGTGGGAATTGTTGTGTCTCTGTAAATTCCTGCTCTATATGAAATAACTTTATGATATGGCGCTATAGAAATAAATCTGAATTGAATTAATCTAGGTCTATTCATTAATGTATTTAGCCTAACGTTTAATAGTTGTTTAGTTTTATAATTAAATATACACTATATTGGTCTAGATTATGTTTAAAAGCTGTTCTTTATTGGCATTTGGAGAAATACTGAATCCCTTTTATATATTTTGATTGCCTAAAACTGTTCCTCAGGTTGTTAAATTTCTAGACACAATGCTGAAAAGTTTTGTAATTCAAAATAAAAGAAACTAAATTACAGTTGTTTGGTAAAATGTTCGGTAAATAATCCTCATCATTTCTCCAAAGTGTTATTTGCAGCTTCTTATAATAGTGACATCTTGGCAGGTAACAAACAGGTGACTGTTCCTCAGTTAACTAGTGGAAATAGCAATCAAGCAACATCTGATTGAAATCAGACAACAGTCATGGTAAGTTCAGGGAAATGTGCCAGATGTGTTCAACACTGGTATACAAGGACAAATATGGCTCCACAGGCAGATAATGGAGCTGGCAGCAGTGGTACACGCTTGTTGCCTCCCATCAGAGAACAGAATGATGCTTGTGTCTGGCACTAATCACAGCCATGACCTTGACCTCGATTGGCAGAGCATGTCTGTTCATTAAGGGCCCCGAAGGGACAAGCAGAGACACGGAAACAGACATTATGCATCATGCAAGTGCATGCATGCATGTACGCACGCACACAGTAATTTCCTGGAGGTGCCTACTAATTCATTTGACTTTTTGGAGCAGCATGACCCCAATACATTACGCAGAATGCTGCTCCTTCCCTCTCTCTAACACACACCCACACACTCGCTTTCACTCTAACATAGCCTGCACTAACACACTACACACAGTCTCTGTCTCGCTTTCTCTGTCCTTATCTGGTCGCTTGCTCTTAGCAATCAGTCTGCCATCCATCAGTAATAATGTGGGCATTTAATAAAGCCAACATTACAATGGAATAAATAATGTTCCAGAGAAGATAAGCCCCCTAGCAGCCAGCTCTCTATAGCTGAGTGCAGACAGGGCAATAGCTCAGTAACTGTACTATCATGGGATTAGAATAAATAGAAAGGACCCCCTCTTGGGGCATCATCCAACATGGATGACATCAGATTTTAGATTACCTTCTTCAGAGAAAATGCTCCTTATATCCAAACTAAATGGATGGAACCATTGGGTGTATTATTGTAACATACTAAAGGCTTTTCATATGATAGTGTTTATGTTACACTAGTTACAATGAGTAATATTTCCTAATGATGAATGTCATTCTGAGATGTATATATACCATTTACAATATAAACATTTTCTGCAGTACCATGTTGTGCACATAATGCCGTAAATTATGGTAGGCATTTTGTAGGTCATTCATTTGAACGCAAACAAGCAATCTAAAGATTCAGGAACTTCCTCTTGCCCTGGATGGTTGAATTATCAAATTATCTACAATAATCAAAATAGATCCAATCTAAAGAAACACTAATTAACTTTAAGGCAGATGTATTAATAATAGTAAGAGTACACTATTAAGCAATACATTTTACAGTATTGCCCTAAATAGGCCCATAAAGACTAATTACATGAGAAAAGGAGGTAATAATAAGTATATTTGGCAGACAGACCGACAGTGTCATCCCAGCATACTTACATGGAGTCTAAAAGCCTGGATTCCCCTGGAGATCTCTCTCACACACACACACACACACATCAAATAAATGAATGCAAAAAGGTGGGGAAAAAACACATATAGAACAAAACGATCCAGGAACGGTCACAGATACTGAGCAGAGTTTAAATCTGAAATACGTGTAGTTGAGAAATTAATGCAGAAAGATAAGAAGAGGTTCAGCCCTGTGACACACACCAGTGAGTCAAACCGGGTGCCTTCACCAGAAATACAAGTCATACAGAAACACTCAAACATAAAACACAATCATACATTCACACACAACTTGAGGATTGTATTGCTGTGTACCACTCAAGAGTTTTTAGGTATTTCAGTTCTCCTGTGTTTGTCTGTGGGATGTACTTGTGTTTTAGCATTTTCGTGACACCAAAGACTTATTGCCTCCTCATTCTGTCAAATGTACGTCTCACACCTGCTAATGATGCAGAATGACTTTGGAAAGTTGCTTATAAAAGAGAACAAAGAAAAGACAGAGATAGAGATGGCTGTCTCGGTCATAACTCTGCCCCCAGTCAATCTAAATGGCCCTAACCATACATCATTCCACCCCACTCTGCTGCTATTAACCACAAACCTGGGGTTACGTGCGCAATATAAATTACAACCTGCTGTACTGTCACAAGGGAAGGCTTCAAAGGTACAAATCGGGTTGAACAATAGCAAATTGCATGTTGTGGTGTTATAAACGGCATTACAGATTCAGCTGATCTGCCTGAAAATTATCACATTATGCCCTGACCCTTGAATACGCATTTTGTTTGTGGGATGTTTCTTTTTGGCAGACAAGGGAGTGGCTGATAAATCAAATTCCTGCGATTTGTGGCAGAACTGGCTCGCTGATGCACATATAAATGACAAATCATCCACAGTCAATTGACCACATATACCTGCAAAGACACTATGGTCACCATGGATTGCTGATCTTTACAATAAAACCGGTCGAACCAAGGTGATGCTATAATAATGATACATAATAACAATACACAATGCCTCCTCCTGAGGAAATTAATTTTCTCCCATGTCCTTGCTGACAGGGACCAGAGCCTGGATCCTGCAAGCAAAGCACAATCTCCCTGCTGTCATCGTGTACCTCTCAAAAACATTTACTTTTTGCAAACGCTCATTTTCAGTGCGAGTTGAAAGAAGTGCAAGCTGAGGAGTACGTTAACCATTATGTTATAAATGAACGAGCCCCAGCGTTAGAAGTGTTCAAGAGACTATGAGAGAAAAATAGTGCAGGGTGGTGGCCCTTTGCCTAGCATGAAAGTTAGAAATACCTTCCTAAAAATATTCAAATAACAAGACAGAAAGTGCTCATAGGGGGTTTAGAATGTTCCACAAATGATTATATAGATAGATTATCCCACATTAACAATATACTGACTACAAAATCTACCTATGGGACCTATTCCTATGATTCTCCCAGACAGTTTCTGATAAGAGGAAGTGGAGAGTGCCGTCTCTATTTACTATGTCACTGGAGAGCATGTAAGAGTGCGAAAATCCAGATTCTGAAGCTTATTTCCCCTGTGACTACATATACAAATAGTGCAATAAAAAGCCAATAAAAATCTTCATCTTTAGTGACACAAATTCAGCACTAACCAGCTGCACCCGTGTACCACATGGTGTCAGAGATGACACCTGGCATTAAGGTGATCAGAGCTAATCAAAGAGCCAACAGCACAGCTGGAAGAAAAGGGGAAAAAAAGAGGTTGCATGCAAGGGGCAAGACGACTGATTGCTCACGAATACACTTGCCCGTTTGGCTGTGATGACAGTGAAAATTCCTAGAATTAAGTGACAGCTGTAAAGGATCATGAGACCGCAGAGTAAGAAATGAAATCCCAGGGCTGGAGAGCAGGGATGGGCAGTACAGGCAAGAGGCTTAAAAAACAGGGGGTGTGACACACAGACACAGCTCTGATTCATGTCTTAGCTGCAAGAAATTGCTTCATAGATGTTCCACTATCCAACAACCGAGCTGAATAGTTGATATCAATGTGAAAGAATTTACCAATAAAGTCAAAACATATGCTTGAAATGCAACATTACATTCTTACATCTTCGTTTGTTCAGAAGAATTAACAAAAAGAAAATATCTTGGACTCATATATAAAACATCACCATGAGTATTGATACTTTAAAAAAAAAAAGATTTATTTAGCATTATGTTCCCACAATATAACAAATTATAAATTGAATTCTGAATTGGTAGGTACAACAGCATCTGCATTATATTGAGCAAATGTTATTCCTGTACTGGGAACCACAGTGTGTGTTTAGTATTCACTCGCTAGGCCTCAGTCTTGGTGCAGTCATATGGTTTCCACCACTGTGCAAACTGCAGGACTTTCTTCCTCTGATCGTCAAAGTTCTCTCGGATCAACTTTCTCCAGCGTCGTGGCTCCAAGTCCATCATGCCTCCAACCACTTCCTGCGAGGGAAAGAGGGGTTGATCATACTGAAAAATTGCTGTAAAATTAACTGGAATTAATTTGTTATGGCAGAAAAAATATGAAAATTCTTACAATGTTCATGTGAAACAACATTGGCAAGATTAGAAATAGTTACTGACACATTGAAGTACAGCTGCTGCAGGTTGATATAAAGCTATTTTAGCTTTATATCAACCCTGACTGGTCCCCATCTGCAACAAACTGACACCTTTCTATCACATTTTTCCTGCTTCAACACATCAACTTGGTTAAATTTAAAGTGATGTGGTCGAGGTGTAGCTGTGGCCCACCATCACATGCACAGTAAATATTTATGAAATTCCTGGGACCAAATGATGTGGGGGGGAAACACATAATGACGTACCAAATATATAACAGCCTTGATGCACACACTGACCTTGCCGAAGTAATGAGGGAACTTTTGTTCATTTTCAATGACATGAGCAAACCCTCCCTGGAGTCCAAAGTCTACAGCAAAGTAGGGCAGAGCTCGAGGAACCTGAGAGGCGTTGAACAAACAATAACAATTAACAAGGATGAGAGGGTACAAGAACAGAAATATGGGAGAGGAAAGGTAAAACAAAATTTACGAGGGAAACAAGCATGTCGAGACCGAAGACAGGAAATGAGAGATAAAGTAAGCAAAACCTAAGAAATGTTATAGAAAAGACGAAGGGGAGCATACTGCTTGGCGGATGTCTTTCGAAGAGAGATCAACAATCTTCTTGTTCATGGCCCATTCCTCATCACACTCCATGATAGCTTTCTGAAGGCACACAGAAACTATCATATTACCACACTTGTGAGGACAAGACATTTGAAATTCCCTAATGAATGAACTCAATCAGAATGATGAGAGTCAATACACACACAGACCTTAAAGTATATGGGTGCCATATCGCCCAGTTCTCGGGGAAGTGGGATACACTCTAAGACCATGTGTTGTCTTCTGCGTGGGTTCATGTGCGTTTCCATAAACACACAGTCCAGCTCCTGGGACTCAAACATACGCACCAAAGTACGCCGGAACAGCTGAGGACAGCAAAGCAGCAAAAATCATTCTTGTTTGACATAAACATTGAAACTGATGATATCTACCACTGCTGCAAAACGACAAAGTTTGTCAATTTAGCCTGGCTTGACAAGGCTTGAAGCACTGATTGGCTAACCTGCATTTCTGACCAGACATCCTCATCTAATCCAGTGGCAGAGCAGTGATGATGGAGAGGACAGATGAGACAGTGGCCCTCCGTCATCGACACCCCCGCAGGCAAGCTCAGGTACACCTGGACACAAGATCGAAACATGTACACACACAAAATCTAGAAATGCATCAATTAATCTATAGATTACAGTACAAAATCTTGAGTTTTTTTCCCATTTAGAGCTGCGTTGATTAGTCAATTAATCAATTGATTAACTTGAAATTTACAGGAAATTATTTGGCAACCAATTTTATGATCACCTGAAAATTTTGAGTCTTATTTTAAGAACAAAACGTCAACATTCTCTGATTCCAGCTTCAAAGATGTTAAAATGTCAGGTTTCCTTACTTTTCTATGATTGTAAATTGAATTTTTTAAATTTTGTCCGTTGGTCTGACACTTAACACACGGCTTAAAGACAACACTTTTGGGAAATGATTAACATTTTTCAACATTGTCTGACATTTTATAGATCAAACAGTAATAAAGTAGTAAGTAAAAATAATGACATGATAATGATAACAAATGAATTGACAATGGAAACGATCAATTTCTCAGCCCTGTTTCAGGAGATAACCTGCAAATCGTCATATTTGAGTGAATGATTTGAATCCATGCTTGATAAAGGACTTAAAATCGATAATCAAAAGTGTTGACTGATCAATCAGTTATTTAATGACAAATGATTTCCTCACACCTCTCAAAAACAGCCTACATTCATGATTCCTTACCTTGCTCCCTATCGCCACTATGAGGTGCTTCTGGAGCTGTTGGCTGCTGAAGCAGTGGTGACATTTCTCCATGGAGGTTGCCAGCCTCCTACTATCCCCGATGGCTTTGCTCCTCATCCTCTCCTCCTCCCTCCCCTCGCCCTCCCGCTGCGCTGCACTCGACACAAACATGTCATCCAGCGTGTAGTTGTCACCGTCTGTCTTCCCCATCATCTGGAGAGTCAAGTGGAGTAGAAGTGGCGGTGATGGAGACGACAGGGGAGGAGCGGGGGAAGAGACGGAGATGCAGGGAAGAAGAGAGGGGAGAAGACGACAGAAATGGTGAGCAGTGTTTAACAGGTGTGATCATTCTGGGCCAAATCTGGGAAATCATAAACATTAATGCTCTGTGCGTGAGTAAATTATTATTTTGCCATGTATTTAAGTACATAATGGATGTGTTTTATGGATGAGGAAACTAAATGTAGCTTTCACTTTTCTTTTCAGGCTAAGAACAAAACAAAAAAGATTCTACACTGGTACTTCTTAAAACAGGAAAGAAAGCCATGATCCTTTGGAAACAACTGTAGAGATATCGACTGTCCTTGGAAACTGGCTGGTAGCTTCACTAATTGGTGTTTGTAGGTGTTGATGCAATATAACCGTCTGTGCCGCTTCCACACCATTTAGTGTGAGTGAGTGTGTGAGTGACTGAGTGAGTGAGTGATGTGCCTGAACTGGCCTGTATGCAAGTTGGTCTCTGTGTGTCAACAGTGTGAGGCAGGACGCTGCGGAACGACTCTGGTGTTTCTACGTCCGAGTCTTGTCTCCATGGCGACGGGGCAACAGGTTGGAGTCTGTGTGCATGTGAGAGTGCGAGAGGCAAGCCTGGCTGAAGTGTGTGTGCATGACTCGCTGTGTAGGAGTGAGTGTGTGAGTGAGAGCGAAAATTTGATTAGTTTAGTGACAGTGTGGGAGGGAGTGAGTGTGTGCAGAGGACTGCACCTAAGTGTGCCGCAGCACATGCTGCATTTGTTTTATTTTCTTACACACACACACATAAATGCCATCACACGTACTCTCACACACATACACGTAGACTAATTAGGAATAATATGGTGTGATAAAAATTGTTTCTGTCTGCTGCTGATCGATTTTTCTTTATGCAGGTTTCAGCCAATAATAAAAAGGACACATTTTTGATATAATTTAAATTAGAAATGGTGCTGCTCAGTCTGGATGAACACGGGTCACGTCGAGTGGATGCGGACGCCTGCTGCTGCTACTGTCGTTATTAGTGTAGCTGTTGTTATTAGTATAGCTGCTGTTGCAA
>JAVQJF010079793.1:0-10360 GCA_036023855.1 Gadopsis marmoratus | reverse complement strand
GCGGTTCTCCTTCCTTGGACCACTTCTGGTAGGTCCTGACCCCTGCAGACCAGAACACCCCACAAGAGCTGCAGTGTTGGAGATGATCTGACCCAGTCGTCCAGCATCACAGTTTGGTTCCTCGTCAAAGTCGCTCACATCCTTCTGCTGCCCCTTTTTCCTGCTTCAACACATCAGCTTGGAGACAAACTGTTCACTTGCTGCCTCATACATCCCCCCCACTGACAGGTGCCATGGTAACCAGATAATCAATGTTTTTCACTTCACCTGTCAGTGCTCATAAAGTCATGGCTGATCGCTGTATATCAATTCTACTGCAAACAGCCTTTTATCATCAGTGTGAGAGCCTCAACTCAAACTGTAACCGAAACCACAGGTGTGATGAGTGTATCTCAACAGGGGGCGCCACAGCGCAACGACAGAATTTAGGATTTGTGATCTCTTCAGACGTGAGAGATGGTTGGAAATGGAGAAAGCAAAGAGGAAAGTAGAAGGGAGAGGAGAGACAGAGTGCAGTTTCTTTCCTCCCATAGCTGGCAGGGCACAGCGACTGTGGGATCCATTAAAAACAGCCGAGTGTGATGCTTTATTAAAGGTGTGGTGAATGCTCATATTTCTTTTTGTTAGTGGTGAAACCGGCAGTTTGATAAGAAAGAAAAAAAAGTCAGACTGAAAGAATTCCAAGATTACCACACACACACACACACACACACACACACACACACACACCTTTTTCATCCCCATTGTAGTAATTGATTAAGATATTTTTTAAGTGTATTTATTCCCTCTTTGAGGTGTGTGTCATGTGTAGGTGTGCGTGTGTATCCACGGATGCTGGGCAGAATATCCTAGACAGTTTTATTATTATTTTTACAGCAACTGAGGCAGAGTTATGGCGAGGTTATAAAAAGCTGACAGTGATAGTGCAGCTCCGTTCTGATAGTGCAGCTCCGTTCTGTCCTCTTCTTTTTAATGATGCTTTTTCTGTTACATAACATTCATTTCTCAACCCTTGTAATCAGTTATTTGTCTTTTAGTTATTAGTTGTCCAATTTGAATGTGAGCGATTTGGCCAAGTGCTTTACACGAGGATGAATAAAAACAGGACAGAACCTGCAGAAAATGACACATTTCTCACTATGTTGCACTTTAAAGCAGAAGCTGTGTTGCCGCAGCTTTGTTTTGAAATGTGAGAAATGTAAAAGTACGCCTGTAATGTGACCAGCCACTTTGTACTATTGTGTATTGATGTAAAATGAGTCAGCTTGCATCATCGCTGCTTTAATGATATTGAGCAGTCAGCCTGTTGACAGTTAACAACGCCATAACTACTTTTTCATTAGCGTTTTTTATCAACTTCCTGAATCGCCAGGAGTGGGCTTATAGCAGATTACGCTACTATAAAGGCTCCTCTTGGAAGTCCATTTTCCCAGAGCAGGTGTGTTTGTGTCCCTGTGATACTGCGTCAGGGCTGAGCCCAGTGAGTCACCGAGCGGATACCGGGACTCGCCTGTGCCTCTGCTGGCTAACAACACTTCCTGTTTTCTACTCACAGTAGATCTACTTAAAGATGCTTTTTTTACCCAAATGACTTCCTCCTTTGCATTCTGGGCAACGGCGTTCTCGCGGTTACCTCCAAGTGCTTGATCCTTACTTCCATTCTCCTCTTCACGTCTGTGCAGTCATGTGATTCTTGTGGGATCTTGGGAGCACAAGGGGTCCTCGAGAGGGATTCTGTGGGTCATTGAATAGATGCATGAAAATCGTGGCAATCTTATCTCGTTGGGTCCGAATCCGCGCGTGCTTCTGTGCATGCACACTTGAAGAAGTTTGGGACGCACTGCTTCACAAAGACCCAGCCCCAAAAACCTCCAGATAGTTCACTCAGCTGATCAAGCAAATAAAACGCAAGAGTTGTTCACATCTGGTCAGAAATGTGTGAGATTATGGAAATTAAAAACCCAGCTGTTTTTTGTTTATCTTCCTTTTATTCAGTGGAGAGCCTCTCTAAAGTTTGAGTCTGCTGTTTATGGCTGTGTGGGCCATAAAGTCAACCTGACATCACCAAACCAGGCTGGCCTCAGCCGGCGAACCTACGGTGGCGGTTTTATAGTAGCTTTGTCGTTCAGACTGCAACTACTGAACACAGATTTCTTGTTAGTCACCACTCTTCAGTCTTAAAGAACAAAATCACGTGGAAAGGTGGAGATTTACACGTCACATTTTTTAACAGCATTATTGGGACATATTTAAAATTTCTCCAAACTGTAATTTTAGTGTTGTTCTTAGTTAAGCTTGAGCTCTTCCACCGGATGAGGCTGTTACCTGTCCGAGCTGTTTTTATTAGTTTCTGCAAAGGTTCGCATATCGGTACTGCTGAAACAATTAGTCATTAATCAATTAACTGATCAAGAGAAAATTGATCAGTTAATTGATCAACAACGATGAGAATCGATTCATCAGTTAAGTGATTTATGGAGGGAAAAAAACCAAACGTAAGCTGGTTCAAGCCACTCAAATGTCACGAGTTGCCGCCTCTCTGTTTTACTTCGTTGTAAACTGATTGAAGCCATTTTTGACTAAACAAACATTCAGTTAATTGTAAAAAATATTCAGCAGATTAATTAATAATGAAAATAAGCTAAATGGAGTGTTAAAAGAAACAATCAACAACCGTTTTAATAATCCATTTATTATTTCAGTCATTTTTTATGCAAAGCTGTTTCAGCTTCTCATTTGCGAGGATTTGCTGCTTTTCTCCCTCTCATGTAATACTTCTTTGGGTTTTGGATAAAACAGAATATCTGAAGATGCCACCTCGACTTTTAGGAATAGTGATGGACATTTTATAGGTCAGATAATTCATTGATCAACCAACCCGATTTCTCTTATTTGCCTGCAAAACAAATAATCAGTCCCACCTTCATCTCCCCGTGTTCATGTATGAGCTTTGGTATTTTAACTCTTTTTTTTTTTTTGCTGTTTGAAGGAACATGTGCACCCCATTTCCCCATCCAGGTTCATTCAAATAGTATTTTTGTGGCATAATGCAAAGATCCACTGTAGGAACAGTGTCACAGGTTTGGAAAGCATGTTGTTGAATAAACAACTGCTTATTTCTTAACAGAGCAAAAAGAAAGTCACAGGTTCACACCCACAGACGCATGTCTTCCTGCTTCACTGTGCTTCATTCGTCATTCATTATTGATCTCCCCCTCCCTATCACACACACACACACACACACACACACACACAGACAGCTTCCAGGATCTTAGGAAAGCCAGTCGTGGAGTTAAAGGATGTAGAGAAGGAAGTGGAACGACGGCTCAGGCTGCTGCAAACCAGCCGCCACCCAACTGACTGACTGAAACCGACTGAGTGGCTATTTGACTTGGTAACAGGTTTGGTTGAGCGGTAGGTTGTGTCTTCCTAGCCCATAATGCTGACCTTACTGATCACAGCTATGCCTAACCCAAACCTTCACTTAAATCTAATTCTAACCACAAACCCCCAAACAGCTCTTAAGTTGAGGCCATTTTTTTTCTGGTCTTATTGTCCAAACATGGGCATATGAACACACACACATGCACGTGCGTGCTATCTGGACCACACCTAATCAGAGCAGTGTGCCACAACAAAACATTCCTTCAAGTCAGAGTTGCTCAACTCCTGACGTGGGATAACATTTTATGAACTTTTGCACAGACTGAAAACTACACACACCTCTGCTCAATCTTTATGAGTATACTCCGATCAGCCATCACTCTGTGAGCACTGACAGGTGAAGTGAAGAACATTGCTTATCTGGTTACCATGGCACTTGTCAGTAGCGGGGATATATGAGGCAGCAAGTGAACATTTTGTCTCCAATTTGATGTGTTGAAGCGGGAAAAATGGGCAAACGGAAGGATGTGAGCGACTTTGACAAGGAACCAAACTGTGATGGCTGGACTACTGGGTCAGAGCATCTCCAACACTGCAGCTCTTGTGGGGTGTTCTGGTCTGCAGGGGTCAGTAACGACCAAAGGTGGTCCAAGGAAGGAGAACCAGCGTCTGGGTCATGGGAGGCCAAGGATCATTGATGGTCGTGGGGAGCGAAGGCTGGACCGTGTGGTCCGATCCAACAGAGGAGATTCTGTAGCTCTAACCGCTGAACAAGTGAATGCTGGTTCTGATAGAAAGGAGTCAGAACACACAGAGCATCACAGTTTGCTGCATATGGGGACACTCAGGGTGCCGCGCTGCCTGGATGTTACGGCTGATCACTGTATGTTGTCAACACATATTACCGCCTCTATAGATATAACATCCACCTCAGACTGATGCAGGTTCAGCCTTGAACACTGACCCAAACCCAACCCCCCGCCCCCTTCAGTAATTTCTCCTCTCTTTATTTCTAATGTTTGTCTATGATCTGGTTAATTTGTATGTTCACTGTGTTCCTGGCCGAGACTCTGACACTGACGACACTTCATTAGAGAGTAAATAAAATTACGAGATTGATTTCAACAGTAAGCCAGCTCGTTCTGTTCACCCTCCACCCATATATGTCTGAGCTGGACTCGGTGGACTCAGGCGGGGGAGTGTGGGGGAGGTATGTAGGTGACAATGGTGAGATGACGGAGGGGGAACGAGCAGGACAAGAGTACAGGCTGTTCAGCCACAGGTGAAGGCTGATAGATAGCCCACATACTGGTCTGAGGGTCAAGGCCTGTTGTGGCAGGTATAGTTACACTCCTGATGAGATGATGAGGATGTGTTATTTAAAACACTTCTGGTGTCTAGTTTGGAGCATTTTCTGCTGCTTTTCATTGCAAAGCAGGTTGTCGGGGCAGCTGGATGTAGATGTGGATGTAGCAGGTAGGAGGTGGTGGGCAGCAGTGACGTCACAGGAGTTATGTTACAGCTACTGTTACAGCCAGTTTTGCTGGGAGATAGTGTGTCATTAACTTAGACATTAACATGAACATTTGTGAAAACACTCTCTAAAGTGTATTAAGTTGAAAATGCTGATGGATAGTGGTTTTAACATCTCTGATGTGTAATTCGAATGCCATCTATGTGCAGATATTTACAGCTGAAATGTATCGTAGACTGCAAGTTATGTCAGCCCATGTGAAGATCAATTAAAAACACACTTGTGTTTTTGCGTGTGGCGTTGCAGCGATCTGAGGAACCAGTCACCCAGCACCCTGACACAAAACAACAAATTGCTTCAGAATATCAAGTGAAATTCAGTGACGGCTGAACAAGTTTTAGCCTCAAATGTCTGCAAGTAGCGTCACGCGTCTCATTGTCAAATTTCTTTTTCAGAGGTTTGACTTGCTGGCACGCTCCGCTTTCCGCTGTTGGTCTGTCTGTAAACAAGAAACAGCGAAATGGCTGACAGGGACACAGGGAGGTAACATGCATTCCTCGTGCTTTGACATTTCAGTGAGGGCAGTTTTTAGAATACAATCTGAGTGTGGATGCAATGAGTTTAACACCCAAAAAGATTTTAGCCACATTAGTGTGGACATGGCCTGAGATTTCAAGTGGGGGCTGTGTGCGTGTGTGTGTGTGTGTGTGTGTGTGTGTGTGTGTGTGTGTGTGTGTGCGTGTGCGTGTGCGTGTGTGTGTGTGCTAGCAGGCTACGTGGGTAGTACAGGTCAGATAGAGCAGGTAACTGATTACCCAGTCCGGTCGAACCAGGTCTGTGAAGAGGAGGGGAGAAGAAGAGGGAGGTGTTGCATCCTGAGGTATATCCTTTATATCCTCATGACTTTAACCCTTAAAGCTTCCGACCCTAAACTTTACACCCTGACCATGAATGCACACAATTCCCTCTGTATTGTTGAGTTTAAAGTGTGCTTTTGTTCAATTAAGACACAAGGAAAACAGACCGTGGGAGCAAAGCTCTTTAAGAAGGTGAAGATTCTGCAGCTTGAGGGTTTCAAATGACAACCTGCAGTTTGGTTTGAAATGATGCGTTAAAATCTAAAGCTATCCCGCGTCAGAGATGAAAATGTGTAAAGATCCAATGACTCATACAGCAGCAACACACAAGACAGGAAAATGAAATGGAGTTAAGTTATTAGACGGCTAAGAGAAGCAGCCTCTGAAATGTGCATCAAAAAAGAGGCACGGTGAAGGTGAAACACTTGATGATGACGCTGATCATTTTGTACATCCAGTGGAAATAGTTTCAGATATTTATAATAATATATCAGTTGCAGACAAACTGATTTCTCGACTCTTTACCTTGCTGTCTAGAATGAGGAAGTGAAGCTAAAGTGCTGAGGTTAAAGGTGAAACTGGTCGTCATGGCAACCTCTTTTAGGGTCAGTATCAGGGGGGTCTTATCAGTGCCCTCTAAACCTCTCTGCCTGACAGCACTGAGATCAGTACGAATCACCTGCACATTCCAGCTCACTCGATCTGAGTCATCCAAATAATACAAATGAACATGTTGCAGTAAAGGTTTTAGTATAAAACTGAAGTTGATGTCCATCTGTGCAACTTATAGATTACCTCGTTGATGCGTTTCCACAGTGAACCTTTGACTTAATAAGAGCGATTTCAGCTGCAGGGATCAGCGCTCTGATTGGTCTGTGTGTTACCACTTACGGTATTTCGGCAGGGGAAGGAATTTCCCACTTTGAGATCAATAAACCACAGCTGCTGTACTCCTGCTGTTACTTCTAATGTTAGTATTTGTACTGCAATTCAAAATACTGCTGCAGTGTTACTACTGCTTTAAGTCCTAGGTATGATATTCCTACTTCTAATACACATTAGGACTACTACCACTACATTCTGCTACTAATGCTACTGCTGTTATTACTACTACTTTTAATACAACCTCTCTCAGTAAAAGTACTGAAGTATCAGCAGTAAAATAAGTATCAAAAATGAAAGTACTCAATATGAACACTTGCCTGTGTTATTGGGTAGTTGGGTTCATAGAAATGCATCATATTTTAATGACTTTATGACTGTATTGTTATCCTCAATAATAAATATATATAAGTTAAGTTCAAAGTCGCACAAAAATAATTTAAAGTACCAGTACATGAGAAGTGTACTCAAGTACAACTCAGGAGTAAATGTACTTATGTTCCACTTGTGTTGTTGACACGCTTCTACTGCTGCTAATGGTACTACTGTTACTATAGTTGTTACTCATGCTACTAGTAGTGTTGACCCTGCTATTACTATGCTGCTACTTCTTAATGTTAATAATACTACTTTTACAACTGAACTACTAATGTTATAGGTGTACTATAACTACTGCTGCTACTATTACCTGTACCGCTTCTACTTTGAGTATTACCACCTCTGTACACCAAAACTATTGCTCCCACTGCCAATGCCCGTCCTGCTGTTTCTTAATTACCTGTACTACCACTACTACTGTTACTAATACACGAACTGCTGCTAATACTTCTTCCACTACTATTGTGGTCATTCCTCTACAGCTACGAGGCTTGTTCCTCTACTACGTCTACTGCATGTCTACAATTACTGTTTATCATTGCAACGAGTGTGTGACTCTTGAGTACTTTGACACTGTGTAATCACGTGCATTGTGTGTTTTAGCTTGAGCTACACTGACATCAGTTCCAGTCAGCTCTTGTAACCTGCTGATCAAGTACTAAACCTTGTGTAAGTCAAATAGTTCGGACACATCTTCCTCCAGCCTCCAACAGGTGGCTCGCTGTGTTTGCTTTTCCATTTTCATTCTTCATTCTCTTCATGCTCATTTCCTTCTATCGCTGCACTGCCGCGACTATTAAAAATAAACAATATTGTTAATGTATTCAAGCGTAGACGACAAAGCTACAGTCTCACTCTATCTTTCTCTGACACCCCCCCCCCACACACACACACACAGACACGCACAAAAACTCACTCTGCCTTCCCCGCTTATCAGTGTGAATCCTGGCCAACCCCCACCCACCCCACCTGTAGCGCCAGGCCACCATCGCCACCGTTACTCATTAACCAGGACTTCCTTTTATCCAGCCCAGACAACCCCTAGGTCACTGCCCGACCCACAGCGCTCGGTTCCAGATGCTGCTCTTACACTGTACTGCTGATATTACGCTCAGTCGGACCCAAAGATGTAATCAGAAACAAAAACATACAGAATGAGGAAATAGTAATATCCACTGAGAAATGCGTGGAAACTGTATTTTTTACAGTGCATTCTGCTTCCTTTCCTGGTTATTGATGCCGATGCACAATGAGAGTTCCTGCTTTCTCCGCGCTGTCACGACAGCAGCACGCGACTAGTGGCTGAGTGGAGTGTTGGTGCCTCACTCGTCTCAATATTTTTATTACGGGAGCTTCAAATTAGAGCAGAGAGAGACTCGTGTAATCGGGATTATACACTGTCGCTCTTACAATGTCAACACTAACTGAACATCACAGCTTTACGTTGTACAGATGTACTTAACAAGCTGGTACCTCAGTGTGTAGAAAAGGTTTTGCAGCGTTGCTGGAAATGAACATAGTTTAAAACATCACAGGAAAGACGCATACTGTCAATTTGTTAATAACGTGTAGCCTCCAGCTGTTAGACATTGTTGCCTGAGAGCTGAGGACCTCCACAGGACGCGTTATGTCACATGAAAGCCCACAGCTACACACATGCACTCGTGCGCTGTTAGGTGTGCAGTGGTGTGCAACGCACTGTGAACAGATGCCACCGTGGATAAAGACCCTCCCTCCATTACTGCCAGTCAGTGCGTCTCCCGACTGAACTGTTCGATGTTAATGAGGCTTCGCTTGACTCGTCCAGGTGCTGCTGCATGTTTAAAGCTCTGCCCAAAGTAGACTCTCCACAACATTGTTTTTCTTCATTCGAACAACGCTGTATGAAGATCAGATGTTTTAAACTATTTGACAAAGGGTGGACATGTAATGTAATTTGTTCCTGTAGCATATTTTCATGCAGTAGCTAATGTTAATGGCATACAGACTGTAGATCTCATGGCTCCACTTGATAAGATTCTAGTTTCTGCTGAATGCCTAAACGATAAAGAATTGTGTTAAAATAAAGAACCTGGGCGAGGGCAGGAGGCAGGGCTGACCAATCATTAATGCAGCAGGTATGCCCCATGTCATTATCAGCTGGCAGACAGCCAAGCCCCAAGCCGAAAAACAAAAAAAAAAAAAAGGCTTATCACTCGAGGTCGGCCCTGCTCCTGACTGCTCAGGCCTTGAGACCCGAGAGTGAACCGGGGAAACTCTGTCATGGGTTTGAACCACTTTAACATTAAAGGATATGTTGTGAAACAGACGAGGCCTCTGGCACCGCCGTCCTGATCTACTGAGGAGTTTAAGATGCATGTAAGAGTGGACAACATGGACAAATTCAATTAGCAGGAAGTATTGCGGTATGCAAAATTTGTTATTTTATTTATATTTCTGCAGCTGGATCCAGATTCGCACCAAAAACGTTCCCAGCCATTCACTTTCTTCTGACTTTCTTTTGAGCCTTTAAGCTACCCTGTGAAACAAACAGGCGAACACGACTGGAGACGTAATTAATTGTGTATTAGCTCAATATCACCATTTCATTTGGTGGCTGAGCAATTGAATTAATGCTCAGCCTTAGACACAGCACAACTCCTGACAGCAGCTCCTGTCCTTCTCTGAGATACTGCCTGAAAGCAAAGAAGTATTGTGGGATATACTGGGTAGTAGCCAGAGAGCCCTTGGAAATGTAATGTTTGCCTGATATGTCTTTTTCCTCTGTGCCATAGAGCTCCATTGTTGTGCAGAAGCTATTAAACACACATAAATTAGTCACACTGTTGCACTGGGCGACACGTTCCTTCTTTACCATGAAAACACATTCTGTAGTTTAATTTGAGTCAATCCAACTTCCGCCGTCCTACGGCCCCAAATGCTGTGCATTCATCCGCTGCTGAAAATAGTCCCCAGCAAATGCGCTACTCCAGCTTGAGTGACGTTTACTCAAAACTAAAGTGACCGGCTGTGTTGGGAAATGAATGAGCCCTTTTTAGAAAAATGCAGCTATGTATTTGTGAGCTGTTTAAAAAAGATTTACGTCTCCAGTAGAAACCAGTGGGCTTGGTGCTGAGGGCCACAGACAGCACAGGGAAGTAAAAGTGTTGAGAGATGGGGGAACACATTGTTGGGTTAAGGATTTGTTACCAATGAGAAAAATATAGTACTGCGTACCTGATTTCATTAAAAGTTGCCTACAACACTAATGATGGGTCGTGCCTGTTGCTTATGATCGACAGCGTGTGTAGCATTCGTGTGAATTTGTGAACTGTTTGTATCTTCTGATGTGTTTCTGTCCAAGATTCTTCAGAATCAACAGGATTTTGATTCTTCGCGTCTTGGG
>JAVQJF010079790.1:0-24877 GCA_036023855.1 Gadopsis marmoratus | reverse complement strand
GCGACCAGTCCAGGGTGTTTCCTGCCTCTCGCCCAATGTTAGCTGGGATTGGCTCCAGCCCCCCCCTGCGACCCTTCGGGATAAGCAGTATGGTTAATGAATGAATGAATGAATGAATGTGCGTATCCTTGAGGTCTAACAAACACTGAATACATTATATTTCTCATAAAATATTGTTTGGAAACTGCATTGCTTCTTTTTCCTTGCTTATTGCAGTGGAGTTGCTTCATTTACCACCACCAACTGTCGATTAGTGTGAAACTGTCGGCAGGAAGGTTGAAATGTGTGTTGTGAGTAGAATATGTGCATACATGTTCACCCTCCTTCCCATGCTAGCAGAGCGTGAGACCCAAACAAAGTGGGGGCCCACTCCTCAAACAGTGCTTCAGAGTATCACTCTTGGTCAAAAACTCCACAGGGTGCCTGTAATACTTTATATCTTTGCTTTACACATGTTTTACACCGTTCATATTAATCTCTGTGGTCCCATGTTGTTTCAGGATTCATCTCGTGGGAAAGTCTGAGGTGAGGATTTTAGAAGCCCTGCGAAAGCTAGACAAGGACAACACAGCCAACATTGTCCATATAAAGGAGAACTTCTACTTCCGCAAACACCTCTGCATGACTTTTGAACTCTTTGAGTAAGTTCAGAAAACACATTCTGTTATGACGACGCCAGCTGGCTCGTGCAAACACAGAACCGATTGAGAAAACACGTTAAAAGGTTAAAGGAAGCCGCTCACATTAATTTTCAGAAAGGACCTAAAAACAGCCTTAAACGAGACACGCCAACGGGGCTTCAGTGAGAGAGTGATGAGAGGATACACCATAGACATGCTGAAGTGTCTACAGGTGCTCAATAAGAAGATGATCATCCACGGTGACATCAAACCTGTAGGACTCATTTCTTCAGACACATTTCTACTGATTCTTGTTTCTTTGCCCAATACAATAATTACAATAGTTTCAGAAAAATAACTTTAAAGATCCCATAAAGACTTGTAGTTGCATTTACTGTACTTTAGTTTGAGGAAGTCGGTATGTTTTTTTGCACTTAAAGCCACTGTATGTAGAATTTGTATGTGATTACAACCTGTTTCAAAGTATTTTGATGGCATGGGTTTGTGTTTGTGGAATAATCTGACAAATCGGTGCAGTGTATGTTGCTTTCAGCCGATTCATTCTGTGTCTCACGGTTAGATCTATGGGAGAAAGAGACGTACAGTGATATTTTCACCACTTGCGGGCACTAAAGTCAGAAACCTTCCAATTGTATAGACAGTGTTTCTAAGAAACTTTAGCACCACTGTCATTCATACAAAATGACGACAGAGACACTAAATGACATCAAACAGACAACAAATGACCACACAGGGACACTAAACCACCACAGAGGGACCTTTTACGTGTGTGCCCAAGGGCCCATTGTCTCATGATGTGCCCATACCTACAGGCAAAGTAATAGTAATAGTGCTTGCACTTCTTTTTCAGGGAAATATTCTAATCAATCAAAAGGTCAGTGGTACACGTACAGCAGTCACTGACTTTGGAGCGAGCTACTTTGCGCAACAGAGATGTGAGTGCAGATTTGTATTATTACATAGTGAGACATGTTCCTTGCAAGTATTAGATTTTTCAGCAAAAAAATCCAAAAAATCAAAAACTCTTTCCTACATCTTCTGCCACAGATCGACCCACCATCCACACTCTGAACTACACGTCTCCAGAGAATCTCCTTGGCAAAAGGTGCAGCCCAGCCATTGACATGTGGAGCCTGGGCTGCATGTTGGCTGAGCTCTACCTTGGTCACTGTCTCTTTCCTGGATGTGACCATGTAGAACAGTTCAACCTTATAATGAAGGTAATATTTATTAATAAACAATACTTTAATAATGTTTACCATTCAAACTGGTGTATATATTTGTTAACCACGATGCCACTTTTATAAATGTTTGAATGTGATTTGTTTTAGGTGCTGGGTGCCCCTCCTACAGAACTCGTGGTGGATGCCCCCAAAAGAAACAACTACTTTGGTGAACAAAAACATTTAAGACCTTTGACTTTTCTTGGCTGCTTTTACATGTGCTAATGTTGTCATACCTGGATCCAGTGTCTTGTGACTTGCTTAATAATTTCTTTTGGTTATGCAGATTCTCATGGCATGCCATTGACAATGACACACTTAATTCACAACGGCACCACTCTTGCCAAACACCTGGAATCTAAGGATGCTGGTTTTGTGGATTTCATTGAGCGTTGCCTTGAGTAAGTACTCTCCTATAAATATCCCTTTAAGTATAACACTTGTAAATATAACACTCTATGAGCATAAATCTTAAGAATTGTCTGAATTCATTAGTTCTTTTTATCCTAATTTAAAAATCTTAGAATCTCTCTTAAGTGCATGTTTCTCATTATTTAGATATGATCCAATGAAGCGCATAACACCAGAGGAGGCCTTGCAGCATCCATGGATTCAGCAGGAGATGACCAAACCTGGGACGAGTGTTGGAAGAACCCGCTCAGGTAAGACAATACAGTAAGGCAGACTTTTTAGTACCTACACTGTCAACAGTAATGTATATGGAGCGATCTGGCACATGGGTCTAATCTTTTTGTCCATGCTAGCAGCTTGGCTTTTGAGATGGAATTGTCGTTCTGTCCACAACTGAGGCTCAGACTGAAATAACTCAACAAATATTAGATGGATTGCCATGGATTTTTATGTTCATCTTTGTCTCTCAAGGGCCCCAGTGGCTGAATCATAATGACTTTGGTGATTCTCTGACTTTCCACCATAAGGTTGATATTTTTGTGCGATCCCCTGACTTTTTGTCGTTATCAACTGATTTTATATTCATGTTCCCTAGTGGATGAATACTAACGACTTTGGTGATGCCCTGACTTTTCTATTAGTGATACCAGCATGTCAAAATTAGATGTTGTCCAGTAGGCCAAGAAGTAATGACATTCCCATCAGCCTCGGCTGTACTTTGTGTTTTGTGCTAACTAAGCCAAGGGCACGTGTGTTTTGTCTCTCTTTGTTTCTTTCCCCTCTCTCTCTCCTGATTTCTCTCCAGGTGTGATCACTAAGTGATCATCGCCTGTGCAGTCCCAGTGAGCCGCTGATTGGCTGTGGGAATCAATCAACCCCCGGGTGCTTCACTACAAAGGAGCTGTGCAGGAAGACAGCGAGAGCTTCTCTCCGACACGTGCTCGTGGCGATACTGTTGTATTATCCTGAGTGAACTGAGCTATGGTTTTGTGAGAAACTGGTGAAAACTCTGTTATATGAAAGGTATGTGGCAGGAGGTTACTGGACTAGGAAAGTAGGCTACACTGCATGCACGTAGCACCTGTCCTAGTAACCCGCTACTTTGTAGATAAGCAAGCTAGACCTTTCTGTTTATGGTTTCCTTGGTTTTAGGTAGAAAGTCTAGCCAGGATCGATTTTGTTGTATTACTTTCAATTAATTTGCCATCCACCTAGAGTCCATCCTCCCTCCCACCTGGTTAATTTGTTGTTGCACACATTCACAATAAAGTATTATTTTTTTAAATCTTTGACTTACTCTCATTGATTGTCCTGCGTTAGCATACCTGCATACCCGTAGGGACGTTAACAATTGAGGGCTCATCCGGGATGTTTTCCCGTAGTCATTGGACATTCAACATTGTTTAGATGTTGTTGTGGCGTAGAGGCTGAGCTTAGTGATGGGTTTGTCCATACAATCCTCACGTCGGCCAAGTGCCGTTGTTCAAGGTGTCGGAATTAGTTTCATTCCGGCCTTTTTGCTACATGTTATGTCTCCTCTGGTGAGTGGATTCTTTAACATTGCTGTCCTCCCTGCTTTACCCATAAAAGGTATTGATTTCATGTTGAGCAATGTCCTGTAACATACAGAGTTGGTCTAGACTTGCTCTATATTAACAAGTGCTATGAGAGAACTCTGTTATGATATGGTGCTATATAAATAAAAATGATTTGAATTAAATCTGGCTGGAGGCCAAGTTACGCCAGATCCTGAAGTACTGGACAACCTTGACGCTGACCTTGAGTCAGATAACACGATGTCAGATAACAGTCAGATGTGTGTGTGTGTGTGGTCACCAGAGCTCAGGCAAGGACAAATTATGTGGATCTGACACTTTCTTTGTTACAGAACACATCCCAGAAGATGTTACAGATGGATCCAGAGGTCGGGTCAAAGGCCTTCCTGCTGCTGAGGTGTCTTCTCCAGCTAGTGCGGAAGTGCGCTAGAGAGGTTCCTTCAGACACTAAAAGCCATGTTGCGCAAACAGTGCATTACCTCACAGAAGGATTGGGATGACGGCATGCCATTAGTTTTGTTTGCTACCCGCAAAGCTGTACAGGAATCACTGAGGTTAAGTCCTGCTGAAACTGTTAAAACTACTTACAGAGCCCCAAGAAGTGGCCCTAAAATCTATTCTCGGGGAGACCCACGTTATTTTGGAGGTTTTGGAAAAGTTATCTATTTCAATGAAGAACTCTCTGCTAGAAAGATAAGAGGAAAACCAGTTGGAAACAGTACACAACAGTCCAATGTGATACCTCAGTCTGTTTAAAATAATTTTATTATCAACTGTATCAAAAGCAGCACTCAGATCAAGTAGTACCAACACCAAAGGTTTATTGATGTGCCATCCTGGAGGAGTTGGACTGTAAAACCATTCCTGTTTTGGGGGTCGTCTCATTGTTGCCCCTCTAGTGCACCTGTTGTTAATTTAATTAACACCAACGCTGCTGAAACTGATTAACAACCCCCTCTGCTGCTTAATTGACCAGATCAATATCCAAGAAGTGTAATTGACTTGATGCTATACTCTGCTTAAAAAGTGTTCCTTTAATTTTTTTGAGCAGTGTAGTAACCGATTTGTATTATATATAGTTCAGATTCAGTTGCCAGGCCAATTCTCCAAAATACAAAACAGTTTAATGGAATTTATGGTTGTAACTTCTGTTATAAAAGAGCTGGGGGTCCTTATCCATATGTTAGTCCTGAGCCCTGTCTTTGTACTGAAGCGGAGCATTTCCAAAACGCCATGAACGCAACACCTCAGCAGCCTGTCCTGGGAGTGAAGGGCTCAAGTCAACTGATGAAATAGGACAACTTTCAAATGGTCCAGTGCTTTGTTCCTGAACACCAGCACAGCGTACGTCTTGGGGTTACTAGACAGCTGGCTACTCTGTGGCTGGACTCCACAAACCATGAAAATCTCCAAAACTGAGCTGATCAACAAGGAACTTAAATCAATCTTGGCACCTACGGAAAGGAGTACCACAATCTATCAAAGTTCTGGAAGGAGTCTGAGTGCAGGTCGTTTGCAGCTAATGTAACGCGTGAAGAGATTAGAATTGCAAGAATCACAAATATTACATTAATTTATTTACAAGTTAAAGGTATCACATATACAATAGTTAAAAACACTTTCATAGGTCTCCCAGCATTGGTTCTTTATCCACTCGGCCCACATACACAGCCCCAATATACACAATATCAACTTCTTCAAACTCGGAATAACACCTCATCATACTAATGCTTCCTGGTAGACAACGTGGGACTTCATAATGTAACTGATGTCAGACCAAACACACAGAAGTGACAAAATAAAAGACGATTCATTAGATTTGCTTAGGCAGTTGAAGAGGGAACTGATTTCAATGGGGTCTTCAACAGATGATCAATAGTAGATCAATAGTGGCTATGTTTACTATGACACCACCAAGAAATTGCATCGATTTCAGTAACAAGGTTCAGGGAAACAACTGTCAGATATAACATTGAATGTAATGCATTAAATGTTGGATTTCATATCAGTTATCAGACATTAAACATTATGGTAGGTATGAAGGATTGAAAACACATTTATAAAAGATTTATTATAAAACATGCATTTTCAAAGACGGCTGAAAGATGTATATTTTACACTATTTCCTTTCTCCTGTGGTGAGTGCAGTAGTTTCCGTTATATTAGGTTTTGGGTGGAAAATGGCCACCAGCTACATGTTAACAGATATTACTGCAGCCAGGAGGCTGGTACAGTTATCCAGCCAGGATGAGTGGTTGTTTTACTCTGAAAGCCAGTTTGGCTTGTGTAACTGAAAGACTGGTCGGCTTTGGACAGATGTGACTTCACTTGACGCTGTGGCCAGAAAGAGTTAGATAATGTTAATAAAATATCCACTTGAACAATTAATTTTTATCTCACTTTTATTAGTCTCTACCATCAAATTTTTCATTGCAAATTCTCTGGTGACTTGGCACTTCTGCAAGCTAGACAGCAGGCAGAGAAAAAAAATTTGTTTTTGGAAACGCTATTTAAGACTGTTCATTCAAGATTGTGCAAAAACAAATTCGCTGTAATCTCTTGTGCTGTCTGAGGACTAAACAAGAGTTCCTAGCTTTGATTAAACACCTGCCAGGGACTTCTGCTCTACAGATCCAGTTTCCTTCACCCTGTTCACCTCGGGAAGTGTCACACATAATACAAACCACAAATGAGAAAAGGGAAGCGATATAAACTCAGGGCTCCATCACAGTGTTTTGTTTTTTTGCTCGACCAGTAACTTTTGCTCACGGGGCAGTTTAACTGAGAACAACATGGCGATCGAACACAGACTTCCTCTGTTCCTGGACCTGCCTCCTCCAGCGCTGCTGGGCATGCTCCACTTTGTTCAGCATGTTGGGTCGAGAGTGTGAACGGGACAGAACATTGTGAGCATTGGCAAAAGGCTGCTGGTCCTGAAACACAGAATGGAAAAAGCATGATTAGCCCAAAAGGTAAGACATAGGTCAGTGATCGGTCCATCATGCAAGACTTCTTAGATCTAATAGGAAAAGGCGTAAAACCCCAGTAATACCCCATAATGCAGCGTTTTACACAGAGGTGGGCCACCTCGTCTTAAAGAAAGACATCTGCTTAGATCTGCTAACATTAAGATAAAAAATAAATCTTTGTGAAATACAACAGAAATGTTTTGGGGGAAAAAAGGGGCTATTTCACAAAGCAAGAGACATTATAGGTCATCTGCTAACTAAACTGATCAGAGTACGAGACACGCCAGGACGTAGGTGTCTCAGCTAAACCACATACTGAGGGAAACGCTAATGTATCTATTGGCTCCCGATTATTTTTCTGTCCTTCTACCTCATTAAATCCCTTTGAAAAACAAATTAGACTTGCATTTATTTTTAAAGTTCTTTACTCTGTGTCTCCCTGAGCTTTTATTGGACTCGTGCCTTTAATTGACCTTTTGTTTGTTGGTAACAATTTTTGCTCTCATCACTTGATTTTCTGATTACCCTTTGAAAAGTGCTATAAAAATAAACGTTGCTATTGTTATAAAAAAAATAAACTAAATAAAAATCACCCCCCCCAAAAAAAGAAAATCAAAAGTAAATACAAGAACAAAATTGATGCCATCTGTGCCTAATGAGTTCAGGAAAACATGCCAACATGATGACTATCACTTGGGCAGCCTCTCTATACTCAATCTAGTAGCAGTTCTTTTGGTTATATTGGTTTTGTTTAAAAATCTCTCAGTTTTGGGCTTGGTGCTGATTAATCTGGATGCTGATTTGAGTCATCATCATCTTCCTTTCCTATTTGATATAAGTTAAATAGTTTTGTATTAACCATGTCAAACATTTTGGTGCACACCACTGCTTAGGCACATTTTATAGCAAAATCTTTTTTACTTTTTGTAAGAGAAAGCTCTCATGCAGCATTTAATCTTGCCTGAACTCTGCCAGTGAAAACACACAAGTCCTCAGCAAGGCAGCTGCAGTTCCTCCCCTCAGGCAAAGGCAGTCACCATTTGCCTTCGTTAATATCTAAACCCGGTTTCTTACTGGAGGAGACCAAATAAGCCACTAATGGAAGTTGCTTATTTTATATCCACAATAATTTTCTGATAAAGCTGTTTAATGATATTACGCTGCCACTTCAAGACATTTCTTTTTCACTGATGGTACAGTGACGAGACAGTTGCTACAGTGGGAGAACGGAGTGTGGTCTTCGCTGATTGAACAGTTCCCTGTCCTTGGTCTTTATCATGTCCACGTTTACATAAATAACCTGGTTTCTCCAGCAGAAGTCTAGCTACATGAGCTTCTTTTATAAAGAAACCCAGTCTCTCATTTGAATAATGTCTGATAATCAGGCCTGTGCCAAAAGCATGTAGAGATGTGAACATAAAATGGTTACATCATGCACATGTTCCAAGAATTTCTTGCTGCAGCTCTTTGCCTGCGATTGTGGTTATTAATGGATCTGACACAGAGTGAGACAGCACTTTTAAAACCTATATATATCTCCTTGTTTTTGGAGTAGATCTTACCACACACAGTACTGCCTGCAGGATCGGTTCAGATGGGACCAGCTACTGTAACATTCTGCCCAAATACTCAAGTTTATTTTACCTAAAGGCTGCTGAGTCAGAAATCCTGTATTGTATTTTATGTGTATTTAATTTGAACATTTGAGGCCTGTGTAGCCCATTCCAAATCCACCTCTTCAATGGCCTTGAAGGCTGAATCTCATGTGACATTTTGTGCAAAGGGAGGTTATTGACACACATCAAAGTATCACGACAAGAAACAGTTCAGCGTAACTTGATTTCTGGGTAGAAGGGTGGGGCAGTGTCATAATTACCACAACATAAAACATTGTACTTTTGTACTTTCTTACTGCGAGTTGCAATGCTGTAGCATTAAGACGAACACATACCCCAACATCGTCATCACTTTGGATGAGCTGTGAGTGTCCAAACAGGCGCCTCTTCAATATGGGCTCCAGCAGAGTCAGGTAGACCATATAGAGAAGCAGCAGGCCCAGAATGGAGAGGTACATTATGATGGTAACCTAAATATATAGAATAATTATTGAATGGTTTGGTTTCCTGCAACATGCGTATGATCCAAACATTAAAAAACACAATTAAACAACAAATGTATTAACCTATTAATGATTTTAATAATGTATCAACCAAAAATGCGAAACATTTACTGATTCCAGCTTTTTAAATGTGAGGATTGGTTACTTTTCTCTATTTTATAATAACTGTACATAAAAAATATTTGGGTTTTGAGCTGCCATTTAGACAAAAATATGCGAAATTAAGGGAACGTTCATTTTCCTTAGTTTCTGGCATTTTACAGACCAATCAATAAAAAAATTATAATAATCAAAACAGATTAATTGATAATAGAAAAAAAAGCAATCTAATATAATAAGGAACTATTTGATGCACAAACTTCAATGTCAACTCACTTTAATGGTCCCCGAGCTTCTCTCTTCATATTTACACTCGCAGCGTAAACAGTACGCCTCCACATCTTTTCCATCAACTGGCATGGGTTCAACTACATGGAGGCAGTTACTGAAAAACCAGAAAACAACATTAACAGGTTAGTAGGAAGCAAAAAATGGACAGCACATAACCTCCAGGGAAGATTAGTGACACACCACTTGACATACCAGTCTTTGAGAGAAACATTTTGTTTGTAGATCTGTCCCTCGATATCTCTGTACGGCGGGCAGATGCATTTACACCGGATGTCTTCAGAATTCTGTAACAAATCATCACACGCATCATGTCGTTTAGTCTTTTTGTTCTCCTCCCTCTTCACGCATGTCGCTGGTAACACATACACAACACATCATTAAAATCGGTCCAAGTGTTAGTTTATGTTTTTCATTCATTCATGTTCCACCCTTTCCTTCCCCATGCTATTTTAATCAATTTTTCTGTATTTATTGTAATAATACACAGGTACTATACACACTCAGTTGTCAGTCCATTTGATACACCGAGCCAACTAAAACCAACGCAATCTCATACATAAGCAATGCAATCAATCCTACCTTCATGGTGGCTATAAGGTTCACTCTTTGTTGGAACTGTAGCTGGCTGTACTAAATAGACGGGCACTGGGTGTAAATGGTCATATAGTCTCATAATTCAGCAGTGCGCAGCGCAGAAGCACCTGGGCGTTTCTGCTCGTCATAGGAAAGTCTCAAACTCAGGACATTCTATTCTCACACGTAGCTATCTGTCGAGTCGAGAGAAAAATTATGCTAATCTTTTAGGGAGATTTAAAGAGAAGACCACTGAGCTCACTAAGCCATCATTACCATTTTCTCTCTAACGCTAGCTAGCCCAGCCTAGCCTAGCCTAGCTAACAGTAGCCTTACCTTCGCTGTAACTTGGCTTAATAGCACAAAACAAGCCAAGGGAAAAGCCTCGAGCAGAAACACAGACTTCATCTTGACAGTTTCCAGAAACGACGCGAGTAACGTAAAGAATACCCTAAAGTCTCACGACGTTTGCCATTAAGAACATTCAGGGATAAACACCTCCAGCTTCCCAGCTGACTCAGCGGCTGTAGTTTCCGGTGATGGCGGTCGGCTTCCGCATACAGAACCACTGGGAGCGCTCGATTGTAAATATAGTAAATTCCCGGCGGGCGGTGAAATGTCAAATACATGCAACCGACGGGCTGTTTTGCAATATAATCGTTTGGTTTTGCATTGACTCTGACAGGGCAGACATCTATTACTCAGCACTTAAATCTGTCACTTTTAATAATTCTGAGAAATCGTCTTAAAGAGCCATTATACAGCACTACACTCCGTTCTTGCTGGTGACCGGGTGAGTACGTAAAACGAACACCCTCCCAGCCGGATTACCAAAACCAAGAGGACCGTGGAGCGAAGAGAGCAACAGTTTACAGAAATAGTGTCATAGCACAGCAGCAGATATGGAGAATAGATAATAAAATATATCATATGTATAGGTATGTTATATAACAAAAATATAGCCTGTTGCCAATATTTCTAATGAGATTCTTTTGGCTTTATTTTATGGAATGGTGGTTAATTTCAGAGCCCTTTGATTCAGATTTAAGTAGGCTAGGACTTTAAATCTTAGTTTTAATATGCCCTAATAATGGTGGGCCTACTGGCAACCTGGAGTAGGATAAAATAAAACTTTATTTTATATATAATATATAACATAACATTAAGTATTACAGGAGCACAGAACCAGAGACCTAGTGCATTTGGCGCCACAGGCAAGTAAGTAAAATCATTTCACATTAGCTGGTCTAACAGAGCAGTCATTGTGTGAATGAAATGCTGCTTAAACAATTAAATAGTTCTGTTTTGTGCCCCTGCCCAAAAACAAAAGAAAGTGTGCAAGGGGAATAAAAACACAAAATACGTTTCCTATCTTTATTTACAGCATATTAGATGTACAAACCATAAAAAATATACATACATGGCATTTAAGAGAATGTGAATAGCTTAGTTCTATTTTACAGGGCGTTTTCATTTCTTTTCATGTACTCTGACCTCATATCGTTCAGTCTCTCAAATCCCATCATTCTCTGAGTGTCTGCAGAGTGAGTAGTTGTCTTTGGTTGCTAGTTCACAATACACAACATATTGATGCATGCTGGTGTCAGTTTTGCTGAAGCAGTTGATGTCTGATGTTTTTCAGAACAGTGGCACTCATTCAAACACCTTGAAACATTAAATACCAGCCACCAGCAATTGCAGTAACGTAGTTGCTACAGTACATTAGCCTTTCACCTAAAACTTTTTACATCATATACAAAACATTCATCAGAATAATTGCTTTTGTGGTGCCACTACATCTTTAGTAGAGCTAATGTTCCCAAGAAAACATTTGTGCTATATTTGTTTCTGACATTTAGCAGTATTTCTGTCAATTAACTGCTACCTGTGAAAGTAGCCTATGTTAAAACTAGATACACACTCTATTTACAGTATCACTGACATTCAGTATATATCTGTTTAGCTAGTAGTGTTTGTTTTTCATCATGAAGCTATTAGCAAATCTCTCATAGTGTTGGCATGTACAGTATTTAGCAATATTGAAATACACAGACTTGCACTTTGGATTTGAATTCTGAGATGGTGACTTTAAAATCTAAACGGGGGTATAAGGTCATTACAATTCTGCTGTTTATTAAAACACGTCTTTCCAAATTGCCAAACGAAGCGAAGAGGTCTGAGGATTCCCATGTGGGTCTACACTTTATCACCAATCATTTCTCCGTCTTAAAGCTCCAGTTAAAAGCCCACTTGCTTGACCTGCCCACTTTCTCTTCAGGATCACACATTAAGTGTGTTGTCCACTCAAGTATCACTCAATGTGAAAACAGATAAGTACAGAATATTGTTAAGGAGGTAAGAGGATAAAACAGACACTGTGGTCTAATTTAGGGTTTTTTAACAGGCCCATCCTAAGGCCGAAGGAATCTCAGGACTTTGGAACGCAGGAAGCGGATGAAGGATTTGGGGAACATTTCTCTTGATTCTTGTGCTGTGTAGTTGAAGAAGTTCTGTGGGTGAGCCAGCACATCAAACAACGCCTTCATGAGCTTCTTGTCCTGATGAGAAAATGTATTGCATTAATCGATAGCAGAAGCGTATGATAAAGCCAGCAGCTTGAAGTTCCACAAGTCTCCAAAAGAGGGCACTACATGCTCACTGGACCTAAGTACAAAATAAATATAAGGTATTAAATGTCCAAAAAATACTTTAAATCATGTCAGATTGATGCAGAAACTTTTTTCCTCCTCTTGTTTTATTTTTCTTCTCTTTGTGTGTTGTATAAATATGTATATTTAAAATTAGGTGTAGATATTATGGGTATGGGGATGTAGCGCTTTTTTATGTTTTCCTTGGTTTTTGATATGAATGAACAGCTTCATATAAAATAATTAAAAATATATATTTATTTGCACTATGTAAATACATAAATACTTTTCTTTTTCCATTAATATGTAATACAGATAATGTGCCAAATTATACGTGAAACATTTTAATACACAGCAACATGTCTGGCAAACCTATCTTTACATTAGTCTGGTTGTCACTGTTGCAAACCTTCTGGCTAACTCTGAACCAAAGTTAGAATACAAAACGCAAAAACCACAAGTGCTTTTTGTTAAACATTTGTACCTACATGCAGACATACCTTGAGAATTTCTTGGTGATTCTCCGAAGCATATAATCTTCCATCTCTGACTATGTCTTCTATCAACTCTTGGTAGTCCTCTGAAACAAAGTCCACAAACAGCTCATTAATGCAGCCAGTCAAAACACATTTGCATAACACACTGAGTTAGCAGCATCATAGTTATAGAACAAAACATCACATTTCTTCTTACCGTCATATGTCACATATGGGACCTGGAAGCCTTTCCCACTGTTTCCCTCGTTGGACCTGAACTGTATCCAAAGCCTCTTGGAGCGGGAAGTGAAAGCGATGGGGCGTTCGTATGTCTGACAAGTCTCGTAGGTTGTCACAGAGTTAGCGAGAGCTGTGAAATGAGGATATGAGCACACTACAGTTAGTTTACAACATGAATGCTAGTAGTCTGCTGTAATCCCAGTACGTAATCAAATCCTAATCCTAATATAATGGTTAACCTCTTGGTGGTACAGTTTTGGCTGATCAATACACTTACACAGATACACACAGTTAAAACGTACAGCTTTTTCTCATTACTAAGTAGTCTCCACACTCGTCTTCAATAGGCAGGTAGATTTCTGGGACAACAATCAGGATCCTGCGTTTGGGCGGTGGGCTGATGGTCCATGTGCACTCGACATTGGCTGGGTAGTTCCCAGGATAGTTGGGGGACTCGATGTAGCCAGTAAAATCTCCCAGATATCCTCCACATTGTCGGTCTGTGAAGTGGCACAGATGTGTCAAATAGGTTTTTTTTTGTTTTTGGTGGAGCAAGGTGGATAATCTGGAATTGAATCCCAAATTGCTGCTGTATTTCATTTTCTATGTGTACATGTTTCAGAGACGTTACCATGACATACTTTTGCATTGCATGATGTTAGTGGAGCCATCAAAGTCCGTGGTGGTGTTTCCAGGGCAGGCGACGCAGTAGTTCTGCCCAAACTCTCCTTGATACGTGCCCATGGGACAGCGGATGCAGCGGTGTGTGCTGGTGTTGTAATAATGTCCTGGAGAGCACTGGACTGCAGGAGCCAAGCGCAGTGATAGAGGGCTATTAGTTTATGTAATGCTCCACATATTCACTGCTGAGTTAAATGTTTGCATCTATAATATTGGTGTTGTAATGATTTTACATCACTTACATGCCAAGCAATGGGTTTAGTAAATCTTCTGCCAGGTTGTGCTCAGAAGAACCTTTTAAAAACCAATTGTTTTATACAAAACCCCCCCCAGTTCCTGAAAGAATGACAACTACGAGGTCGACACCCAAAAGAGCGCCATAGACTGAGCAACCGCGTGATACTGTTGCGATGTCAAATGGAACCGAAGAGTCAAAAAAACACATGTCTCATTTCATCTAATGGGTTTGACAGGTGTTCTTAAACGTTCTCAGCTCCAAAAGAACCATCTAATCCCCCCATTTATGTCGAAACAAGACAAAAGAGACTAAGATAGATTTGAGTTTTTAGGTTTTTAGCCTGAAATAAACAATAACACAGCGGAGTTTCACACCTTTGGTCTCGCACTCCTGAAAGGTAACAGCACCACTGCGCTTGGTGACCAGATTCCCTCCACAAGGGAAGCAGGAGGTGCGTCCCACTTCTGGCTGGTATGTTCCCAGCGGGCAGGGCAGGCAGGGGATGAAGCCGTCATGAGAGTACTGACCGGGGGAACACTGACCTGAACACACACAAGCATTTGGTCAAGTCAGAGTGTACTGTGAACTGTTACACTGCAATGTTTTATCTCTCTTACAAAACATTTACAGCTCCACCACTTGGATTAGTTTCATTTCGAGGGTTTTTGTTGCTATGTAAAATATAAGAGAAAATACTTCCCTTCTGTTAAGATAAGAGCCTCTATCATCTATCAAAGCGTAGGCAAATGCTAATGACGCCATGTTTTATCTCCAACTGCACCACCTCTCACATAGTGTAACTCCTGGGTGACTAATAGAAACTGGGTGCCAGTGGGAGTTTGCTGATATCTCCTGTTGTTTAGTCTGACAGAGGAGATGGGATCTGGGATTCAGCCACACGGTGACTCCGATAACAGCAAAGGAGGAGACTAAAAGATGATGGCTGCTTCAGCTTTTATTCAGGACTGAAAGAAGCCGAGTTTCCCTTTTGAATTCAAATACATCTTCAACATCTAAGTTCGAGCTTCTTTGTTTTTACACAAAGCAGAACATCTGCTGGGGAGAGATCGTTATCAAGGCACCATCGCTTCCTGTGTGGCTCATATTCACAAAACCGTTATCTACATTTTTTCTCCTTTTATGCCTTCACTGCTGTCCTGCTTTTTGTTTATTTGTTCAAAAATATTTTTTCTAAGTGCTGCTCAATTTCACCCTGTTGTCAGTACCAACAGTTGTTTGCCTTATGTCAACTACTGAATAAAGGCAAAATGGCAAAAAGTAATGTACGTGCTATGAGGATATTCAGTGACATACATATGCATGTTTGTTGTATCTGAATACAACGTGACAATTGTTTGGTTTGTTTAACACACTGTCTTTTATTCGCCTCTGTTGCTCAGTCTGAGGTATCTTTCTTTTAACCACCGTTAAAGGTTTTTCTGGGATGTTTTTCCTTATCTGAACTGAGGAACTAAAGACAGGCGGTGTCATGCCCTTTGAGGCACATTTGTGATTTTGGGCTCCTAAATAAAACTGACTTGACCTGACTATCTTACCTCCACACTCTGACATGTTACGAGCTCCGACCACCTTGGAGACGTCTCTTCCTTCAGGTCCAGGACAGACCTCGCAAGACATCTGTCCCTCCTCATCCTGATATGTTCCAGCTGGACACAATACGCAACTTTCCTGATCCCCGTCGTAGTAAGTACCAACACTACAGCTCACTAGCAGACGAGGGGGGGGGGGGGGTGACACCAAGATAGATTTAATGTTAGTAATTCAATGATTTACTCGTAGCAAGACACTCACACAGGTGCATCCCTGACTATACACAGAGCAAAATACAACTTAGGCCTGCAATGTTTCTCCAAGGAGCTGCCAAGCTTGTGGTTGTTTGTCTCTGAGATCTGATAATTTTTGTCTTTGTGCTGTGGTGAAAAAACAAAATCATGTTCTTTAAATGCACATCTTTTATTCTCTCCAAAACAATACTGTGATGTGGAATCAAGCTGAAACAAATTAAATTATTCAAGCTGGTACAAATCAAACATTTTCCTCACAAACTGAAAACAAACACTTAAGTAAAGACACCCAAAACAGACCGATGTGTCTGAACTTGAAATTTGGGTCAATTTAGCAGACAGATCAGTGTCGCGGTCGTCTACAAAAACTGGAATAGGGGAGATAGACGATGTAAAATGCAGACATGAATCAACAAATATAGCAGGATGTGGCTACATGCAATCAAACAGCCCTAACCACACTGTAGATTTGCACTATAAATACAGCGGCTCAATTGCATCACAAGACCATTAAAGTAAAATAGCCCAGACTTCATCAGTTGCCTCTCACATGTAATCACATGTAACGGAACCATGTACATACTTGAAATGGATAAACACAGTGAAGAGCATCCTTAACACATCAAAGGCAACCACCGAGCCAGATCAATTTATCAATCTGTTGACAGATTTGAGAGTTTTACTGGTAATGAGCAGCACAAGTATCACTGGCCTTGATGCAGTTTAGCACAGCGTACACCGCCTGAGAATGTAGCGGCCGCAGTTTGGTGGAGTTTCAAATGCTGCAGCCGCTGAATGTAAACGTGTACGTGTCTCCTCCGAAAATCTCTTCTGTTTCATGATTTATTAAAGCTGATCACACTATTTTTGCTTTTGCCGAGGCATCTTCCAGATGTTTTATGTTATCTGGTGTCAGACGTAACATAAAATAAACCCTCGTGCTTACTGATGCATTATTAAGCACCCACAGACTTTTACACTCCTCAAACTCACTAATTCACAAACTCCTTGGAAGGTTTTACACTAGTAACCAGAACTACAACCTTTGACAGACAACTAGTTATAAATACTGGCAGAAGATACAGTGATTGTTTTGCTCTTAGTGTGTTTGGTCTTGTTTATTAATGTAAGCATAAATCAAAATTGAGAAAATATCGATCATGTGACGGTAGCAGGACAAACTCATAGACCTTCCATACTGGCTTTAGGTTATGGCTGAATTTAATTAATGTACTTATTCAACTCAAATGTTAGTAATAATTTTTTTATAAATCACAGTACATGTTCAAATACAAAACTAACCTCACAGGGTCCTCAGAGACATAGAGCTTATAAGAGCATGTTTAGAGGTTATGTCTGTCAGTTTGTCACTTTATTTTATGGCATGTTCTTCTGTAATTTCTTTATTGTAAAGTTTATTATTATTATTTCATCAGTGTATACTCTGATTCAGTGTAAGGCTTGATGCTAAAGTAAAGGGTTTTGCTAATTACACATGTTAAAAGTGGTACTAAGTTGTCATTTGAAAATTTGCACATTCAATTGATGGATTCTAGAGGAGGGAAAGTTAACTTTTATCTAAGCTAGCACAGTGTTAAAGGATAGCAATTAATTACAACATTTTGGAATGGGTTAAAAATGATGGAAAATAAAAAGAAGAATCACATTTTTGTCAATTTCAATTCATTATTTGACAAACTAAATAAATGTAGCTTTTACTTGGTAATAGCAATGTTACTTAAAACATAATAGTATTTTCTTACAAATTATTACTTGAAATTCAAACTAATAGTTTTACATTACTATAGTAACACAAATAAATTTTTTTTTTCTGGACCACCACAAAGGCTGCATGGCCCGTTACACACACACACACACACACACACACACACACACACACACACAACAAAATAAAGGTCTATGCTGTCTTTCACAATAGTTTAGAAGCAATTCAAGACCCTCACACACATACTTTAAACATATGGATAGGGACACACATATGTGTACAAAAGCCCAGCTTGAAGTTGTTCAAATGCTTCCCCAAACCAACCTAATGCAGCCGTACCAAACCACTGAGACAAAAGAGCACCAGCCCTCTCTACAGCTGCCTCTGTGGCCTACATCTGACACGTCCTAAACGTGATCCAACACTTGATACAACACGGCTGTGCATCAGGGAGGAACGTTTAATACCACCATAAGCACCCTCACTTTTAAAAGCAAACACAGAAGCAAATCAAAGAGAGTATTTCCCTCTTATCTCACAAAAGTGCAAAGGCTTGATTAAAGGGACCAAAGCGCCGTTTTGCTTTGGTTCCTCCCATTCAGAGTGATGCCTGTAATTAATTTGGGAATTACTGCGTCTGTCTGATGGTCTTTAGAACTTGACTTGAAAACTGTAGCTGCTCTCACACAAGAATAAATCAATTAAATCCTCAGGCCTTTAGCAGAAAATCGGCCTGAGCTGTAGCCTTTAAGCTGTCTGTAAGCAGAGAAACCGCTATCTCTAAGAGCTCGACACACAAAAGCTTTAACGTAGATCCATTATACGTGGCTCGGCAAATTGTTAGATTTTCCTCTAAAGAAAGAAAATGTAATTCTCTCAAGAGCAGTTTATTTTTTTAAACCTATTGTTTATTCTGAAAGACCAAGAGGAGCCATCATTGCATTGTCCTCGAACAGCTTTTATTTGACAGAGGGAAGCAGTGAGAGAAGAGAGAGAGTGAGAGTGAAAGAGAGAAAAAACCTTGAAGCCTTTCAGATGCAAAGAACGCTTCTATAGAGTCCTCGAATTGATGGCCCCAAAGAGGTTTAAAAGACCTTTCACCTCTATTCAAGTCCCCAGTCTTTGCCTACTTGATGACATAGGAAAACACCACGGTATCACAGTGGTAAGGAGCTGAACCCAATAAAAGGGGTCAGGTTTCTGAATCCCCCCATTCTGCCTGGCCCAATCGCTGCTCGCACCCATCAAGCGGAGGGCCCAAACAACTGATGCTAATTGATTCCCATGGTGTGGCTGAAGTCAATTCTCTTTAGCAGTTTAGTGGCTGGGGGTCATGCAAAGTGGCCCCAGCTGGGGGGCAGGGGGGGGGACACAGCACTCAAACTGCCAGCTTGAATCAACAGCACTTCCTAAACATCTTCAATGTTAAAACAAACACGCAAACAAGTTGACTACAACAGTCAAACAAACATGGACACGCACTGTTCACGGCACCTCTGGATCATTGTTGACCCGTTCCCACTTGATTTACTTTTGATATAACGATATAAATGTATTCTGTACAAATAAACATCTGAACATCAAAATGTGAACTAAACCATCCATACCATGTATTTAAACAGTGTTCCAATATCCTGGAATATAAAGCGACACAACCACAAACCAAAGCGACTCACAATCAGAGCAGAAAGAGTGCACAGAGGTGAAAGCATATTTTCTCCAAATGCACAGGAGGCTGTGTTGTCATCCCTCTGAGGCAGTGAGAACAAGGCCCAAATGGGGTTTTCAATGGAGTGGGCAAACTGAAAAGGACTAAACTGCACTCCAACCTAAGCCAGCGCGGGAGGTGGGGGAGGAGGGGAAAATATAGCTCCTTTTAAAGAGCTGGAGGTTAAGAAGAATGCCTTTCAGCCACCCCCCCCTCTCCCAAATTACATGTCTACACCCCTGCCATGGCCAATAGACTGCTTAATGTTGACCTGAAAGCGTAGCGGGGAGTTAAGGAATCAACACTTAAGTTACTGAAAGATAGAAATAATGAACAGAATCATCACCACAGCACAACAGCAGAAATAACGTCAATCTTCCTGTAGAGGCCAAAAAAATATGGTGCTGCAGGGAGATTCTATGCAAAGTAAATCTGGTGATTTTCTCTCAACAAACATTATCTGAAGGGACTGCAGAACAGCTATAGTTTCAGACAGTTAAAGTTCAAAGATCCTATTCGTCGGCGGTTCAGAAGGGGGAAAACAAAAACCTTAAACACACTTGAGGAGTTGTGTGAGGCTTACCAAAGGTCTGAGTTTACATCAGATTCAACACTGGTGGTAGACGTGCATATATCGAACAAAACGCATACCATTTGAATAAATATTTAGACATCTCAACAGAAGAAAGGCACCAGTTTCCTAACACTGATATTAAGACGGCGTGCAGCAGGCAGCAAAGTTACAGTGAGGCCCGAAATTAGGGGTGCACGGTCCCAGCAGCCAGATAAAACACATGCCAGCCTTCAGCTCCCAACACTGACAGTGTGCGGTCTTTTTTAATGAACATTTTCTCCATCACAGGTTGTCTATAAAACCCAACCGAGGGAGGCAACAGCTACCAGGAGACCTGCCATCAGCCCTCATGTTACACTCTTATCCCAGGGAGATGCTGGAAGATTTCACAGCTTGGCGGGCCAACAACAGTCTCTCTGTTCTTCCATGCGAGCTCGCTCTCTCCCTCCAGCTAGCTCATTACAGCATGTCTGCAAACCCAATATGGCACTCATCTGGCCAACACCTGCTCCAAATCCAATCATTAAACCAGCTTGTTTAAATATATATCATTGGCATGGACCATTTCAATAGCTTAAAGACATAACTATGAGTCTACTGTATGTATGGGGCCTAGTCAGAGCCATTGCTGCCTTGTGCTAGGTGTAACAAAAGTGGTTGGATAAATTGCACTGATAAGAGAGATAGAAAAGCATACTTCCAGTAGAAGTGATGCCTGGCTGAATAGTGCATGTCCTGACCTTTAACATGATTCCTGTATTGACTAACAAGTGAATACAAAAACCAAACTCACCACATTTCCTGCCCGCCAGCACCTGTCCGGCCACACGGTGTCCTGGCAGTTCAGCCGGCTGGCCCAGACTCTTGCTGAGCTCGTAGTCAGACCCGGCAAAGTGGAGGTGGAACTGTTCCCGGTTGATGGACTTCCTCAGTGTCCTGATGGTCTTGCGGAGCCTCTTCTCTGAGCGTCGGCGCACGCAGTTCAGGTCACAGCTCTCTGCTGAGAGAGGCACTTGATACCACAACTGTTTCTGCAGCAAAATGTCACCTCCCACACCTATCATAAATTGCACATTCATGCATGGATGCTCACATGCACCATCAGGTCAGGGGGAAAGCAATCAAGGCCACCACCTTTAAAGAATTCAAGGAAGTAAAACAAAAACACCTCGATTCTGAGTCCCAACCTGAAGCCCCACCACCATAGCCGAGTCAAAACAGGAGATACTTTAACAGTTTGGTTTGTTTAGTGATGAACAGCCAGAGGCGAAAGAAGGATGGAGAACAGGAAACAAAGGTCGCAGGCAGGCAGAGAAGGAGCGCAGAGAGACCAACCTGTTACCTCCTCTAGGTTCACATCCAGCTCAAACTCAGCTGTTATGGAAGAGCCGTCCTCCTCGCCAGCTTTCCTGCCATGTCGGCTGCGCGGTCGCTGTCCAGAGGAGGTGCAGTGCAGGCTCACGTAGCTGAACTGGACGTTTTCAGTGAAGAGGAACCTGCTATCTGTGGACACGGGAGATGACCACCCCCCCACGACCACACCACAGCCAGCAGACACACACACACACACACACACACACACACACACACACACACACAATCGCACAATTGTTAAAGAAAATCACAGCCAGTATTACAGAAAACAACAAGTAACTAATTTAATGTCGATAGCAAACGCCACTCCATACACGGACTGTTTAATGCAGTCTTTATATGCAGTTAATTTGATCATTTTTTTGTCGTGTAGGCTGAAGCAGAAAAAAAGGATGTTATGTCACAGTGACGATTTCATTTATCTGAAACAATTATGTGCCCTTTCAGTGACTGTGAGGGATGTAAAAGACATGCCGAAACCCCTTGGAGAAGCAAAATAATCCTACAATCGGAAACCCATTTGATTGATGGCTAGGTCAGACCCAACTGAAAGGCATGCTATGGCTAATTACATCCTCCCCTGTCACTGCCAGACAAAGTGCTGCGCTGAGACATTCAAGACACTCAAAACCACAAAAAACACCCCACAATTTCTTTCACATTTGCTTTGGGTTTTTGGTTTTGCTTTGAAGTAGCTTTCAGGTCTGCTTTATCTTCAAATGTTTGTGGCTTTAAATGCTGGCAGTTCTTGGTAAACCCAAAATGATTTTTAACCAGTAACACGAAGGAGCTGTAACTGTAATCCTTGTCTATCTGTAATCTATGTCTTGTGTTTGGACGCATTGTTATGCCTGTTGTGTGGTAACCTCTGTACCTGAGTGTGCCGAGTTTAAGCCCTCCTTGAGTTTCTCCTGACTTCGTTTTAAGTTGCATTTTGCAGTGCCAGACTTAAAAGTGGCTGTGGTCTTAATGCGCGGAACATTGGCCATTTCTGGACCTGCAGGACAGAGGAACAGACAACCGTGTCATTTCTGATCTCCTTACGTATCAACTGAAAACAAAGCAATGTTGAGTTGTTCCTGAGTTACAGTTTTGTGTGGCAGAGCGGAAAGACAGATGTAAATCTTTGATGTTGCGTACTTGCCTAAGCAATACAAGCCGCTGCTGTTCTTTTGTGCGTCAGCCAGGCAGGGCTGAGGCATTCCACAGGTCACCGTGTAGGAATCCTCCATCCCTGAAAACACACGAGAGGCCGTTACACGCAGGCCGACACGGACAAACGTTAAGGCCACAAAAGCCAAGTCAGTGGGAGCAAACAGGCAGCATGCAGGAACACGAAACGTCGCTCTGCAGACTGATGTCGATGACTGTTCACACAACTACATCTAGAACAGCTTGACTTACTGACTAACGGTGCTCTTGTCTGAGGCTTGATCACGTCAACTGATTGGATCAAACGTGTCGTTGAAGTTACCGTTCTTATTATTCACCATACAAACAGGAGCCGTGTTGTTAGCTATGGTTTGTCAGAGCTCCAATGAAGTCCATTCACTGCTTGCGATGTTTCAAACTAACGTGTGAGCCAAAGATCGCCAAATATCAAGTAGAAAGTCAGTACCAGTGGCTCAGTCTGGATTGGTCAACACTTTCTGCAGTGACAGCCAGCTCCTCACTTCATGCCTGCTATTAGTTTTTGTTAAATGTTTTAGTCCAATTCCATTTTAGGTTGCTACAGCACAGCAGCAACATGAAAGACGCTTTGTGGAGGACTGATTAAGACTGTTGAAAAGTGTTGAGAAGGCCACAAAGATTAGTCATTACATTGCTTTGTCAAAGTTAGATGAAATCTAGATTAACAGATATTTCTCCACACTTTTAGTTTGCAGAATCTCTACGCTTCTGTTTGAAATGGTGAAAAGAGTGAAACTGACTTCATTACAGCTCTGAAAGTGCAGCAAGTGGGAGCAGAACAGTGTCTGTTTTATCTGTTTGATGAATAATAAGAGCAGGAAAATATGCAGGAACGTAACAGAACTGACAGTGACGTCTATGTTATGCAAGGGCTAGTGTGTGTACAGTAGTTTAGCAGGTCAGCTTTGGATTGTGAGAATGAAAACAGTCAAAAAGATGGATGTGCAGATGAAGTCATTTGACAGTAAGGCACAGGTGTGTACTGCAGTTTGTGCAAACAAATCATTGCAGCACTATGTCATATGGAAATACAGTTAGAGCTGCGCGTCTAATCACACCAGGTCAGCCTGGTGGGTAAATCATGCTATCTGGCTCAATTAACTCACCACTGCTGATATGAACTTGAGACTGGCATGTCAGGAAGCATCGGTCCCCTCCTTCCTGCTTACTACAGTTCAAGGTGGGTTTAGAGGGGGGTTTTGCAGTTGGTAAACCCTCAGCCTCTAGATAGAAATCACAACAAAACTCCAAGGTGAAAAAAAAAGGAACAGGTTTAACACTTGCAAAAAGGGCACATGAAGACGAGGGGCAAAAAGTCCAACATCATCGTAGCATTTGGGATGTTTTACTCAAGCACAAGAAAACAGAGAATTAAAGAGAAAAAAAGGAAAACAGAATTCAAAGTATCTCCTGTTTTTTGTCCCCCAGGTTTTAGTTCCAAATGTGGGACGTCACACAGTTTCCAAAGAGACAGATGTGCCTCTCATATAGGAAGAGGCACTGGCTTACCAATGCAGTCCTTTCTGTTCCAGTGTAGCTTATAGCCAGGATAGCAAAAGCATTCAAATCCCCCCATGCTGTTTTCACAACCCTGCTCGCAACCGCCATTGTTCACACTGCATTCATTTATATCTGAGAGGAAAAAGTAAAATCATTATTGCAATTACAGGGAGCAAGTACTCACTTTTATAAACTTGTTTGTTTTTTTTTTGCCTAAAACCTCTCTAAACTGAGCACTTGTGTGTTACGCTCAGGTTGTTATGTGTAGCTCCCTCCACTCACTGTAGACTCACCTCCACAGTGGGCCAGTCCATACATGGTGTAGCCTTTGTTGCACAGACACTGAAAACCACCGGGGGAGTTCACACAAGTGTGATCACATGTCCGCTCAAAAAAACACTCATCTATATCTGTAATCAAAATCAGACAGATGACATAATAGCAGGGCAGTCAGTTTCAATCTTCATCAGGAGGGATTTCCCACCCACAGACACACAGTTTTGTATTTGATCCTGAACTTTCCCACTTAGTGAAATGTGGCGTGTACAGTGTGCTACATCAGGTAGACATAGCATTGGCTGTTGATAGTATAAAGAAGGCGGTGTCTCACTGAGACGCCTTAGATTTAATTGTACTTGCATCAGCTCAGCATTAATAGAAGTGTAGCCCGGTGACAAAAATCAAAACGATAAGCTGGAAGCTGCTATCACTCTTATACTGAATGAGGTCTTTTAACCTCCTGAGACCCAGCCTGTTCATTTATGTCCTCTGTAGTGGACATTGTTTTTTGGTCTCTATCTTTTGACTCATTTGAGCTGCCCTACTAAGTCCTGG
>JAVQJF010079771.1:0-20084 GCA_036023855.1 Gadopsis marmoratus | reverse complement strand
CTCTCTCTCTCTCTCTCTCTCTCTCTCTCTCTGTGTGTTGCCTGACTTCCTGACTCCCTGCAGCCCGAAAGCTGAGCCAAATCAATTAGTCTGCAGAAATTACAGAGCAATAAATAAGGAGGGCCAGTCAGCAGCAGTGGAGACGGGCGGAGAGGAAACCAGAGTTATGGGGCCCCTCCTGTCTGTGTGTGCAGCTCTGGATGCCGAGGCCTCCGACGTCTAACAACATCACAATAACAGCTTTTTACGTGCCTCAGAACCAGCGCTTTTTCCTCTTACGTTAATGAAATGTGCATTTAAAAGAAGAAGAAACAGATTTCTTAAATACATTCTTTAATGGATTTTAAGCTCCATCTGTCTCTGTTTTGGCCCTGTGGGTAACCGTAGACACCAGGCGGGGGGTGTCTACAGTTTCGGGGCGCTGCGCCGTCCGTGACCTTGGCCTGTCCTCTGACGTTACCTGATCCGGCCTGTTGCAGACTGTCCCAGCCAAAGCATCTCGCCGTCTCACACACACACACACACACACTGAGAAATTTTAAGTGTTCAAATTATGGCGTGATTCATGTATGAAATTAGAGCAGAGATCATTTATCCAGTAACGTGAAAGGTTTAAACCTTACATCGTCGAACGTCAAAGTCAAATTTATTGTCAATTTCTCTAAATGTGAGGTGCATGAAGAGAAATCGAAATATCACTTCTCACAGTCCCACAGTGTACTAAAAATAAATATATATACATTTGACAAGACACCAGGTGCCTAATAGGTATGGGACTTTTGCGTAAAGTGACCACGATGCAAGATATATACATTTAGTGCTCTCCACCGTGGTTTATAGTATAAAATAAAATACAGCAGCAGGAATTGAAAAGGAGAGTCTCTTCAAGCGTCTGGTCCTGGATGCGGGTGTTTGTGATGGGAGGAGTTACATGTAGTTTAGTACATTGAGGTCAGAGGGGAGAGAGTTCAAATGTTTACAATCTTAGGATTTATGTACGGCTGTCAGTTCCTGATGACAAAATCCCTAATTTGATCACATTCTCGCTGAGGATCTACTACGTCTGTAGTTGTGCCGGTGCATTTGTTACGGTGCAAAGTACGGTGAACTGGCTCATATGGGGTCAGGATTTCTACTATATAGCTTGGGGCCAGACCCAGGTGCCTTACAAGTGAGACCAGTAAGAAGTCGAGCTGCTGCGTTCTGGATTAGTTGGAGGGAAGTTGGAGGCAGTAACTTTTGGTTGATGCCAGAAAGGAGGAAGTTACAGGAGTCGAGTCTCGAAAACAAGAATGACTTTTTCCAGGTCCGAGTGTGAATCGATTTTATTCTGGAGATGGTTCTTATTTGATAAAAGCAGGACTGTTTTGATCTGTGGTGCAAAACTTCAAATCAAATATGACTCCCAAATTTCTGGCAGCAGGTTTCACATTAGCTGCTAATGAACAGAGGTCAGTGTTAATATGACTAAATAGGATTTGGGGGGTTTATCAATATAATTTCTGATTTTGAATTATTGAGTTGAAGAAAATTTTGCCCCATCCAACAGTTGACATCATTGAGACATTCTGAAACAGCAGCTCGGCTGTTTGGGTCAAACGGTCTCAGGGTATAAGGCAGCTCGGACTGAGTTTTATTAGATTTATTTCAAAATCCCAACCTTAACCAGGATACCAGTGAGCCTTTTCTTTCTGCTTCTCAAACTAACCTGGGACCTTGAGGACTGGGAGGCTGTTTGGAGTTGGTATGATACCATTTTTGGCACAGCAAACCTTAAATATTTAGGCTGCTCGAGATGAGTCTATTGCTGTTGGAATTTCTATGATGCTGTGAGGATGACGAGTTGCGAAAGACAAGACGGATATTGCCAGCAGCACAGTTTATTTTGCCTCTGAGAGACACTTTTCTTGCCTTTTTAAGGATCGAAGCGTCTCATCTCTGATCCTTCATAACAAATATGATCCTTTGCTTGTTGAAATTCGCCAACTGATGATACCTGCTGTTGATTCAACAAATACAGGCCGGAATTTACTGAAAGTGTATCTGGAAGATGTCTTGCTGTCTGTTCAAAGCTGGCTGAGGATGTGGGTTTAAACCCTCAAGCAGTTCGCTCGCAGGTGATTCAAACTCTGGACCTTCACCTCCGCGTTTGGCCTTTTTAACGCCATGTGATGTTCCAAGGAAGCGTGAACATAAACACACAAAGAAACTGGAGAAAACAAACTAAGAACAAAACAAAAGGAAGTCTGCTTCAAAACTGTCTGCTGGAATAATTTAGTGGAATCGACTGATCCTTTATTCAATTCAAGTCAATAGTTCTAGTCTTTATTTTCACACTGCTTTACTTGAAATTATGACTCGTCACGATGAGTTGATGAAAGTCCACGTCACTCATTACATACTGTTTCTACAAAAGGCCTGATCAGCACATTAGACTTCCCAGCATGCACTGATTGAGAGTTAAAATTCTTCAGAGACCCCTTTTGTTCTGGTCGGGAGAAATCATGCATTGATGCTTTGTGTCTTTAATACTAAAACTAACCATGATGAACGTTGATATCAAACCCTCGTGCACTTAGACTTTACCAAGGTTACTGGAAGCAGCCCTGCATGTTGCCCATGAAACTTTTGTTTTTAAGAGCTTCGTGAAAATGCTCTCTGCCACTTTTAAAAGGCTACATTATGGGGTGTTAAAAATGGGGGCTTGGTGTGGATTGACGCTACGGTACATTTTCAAGTTTAGCCCGCTTCGTGTGGACCATTTATCTTACAAAGTAGGTGATGTTGTGGTTCCTACTGTCACTGAACCTGCTCAGCGGAACCCAAAAACCACCAAAATGAAAAAACCTCAGATTGGGGGTTTCGCAGCAGCAGCAGCAGCAGTTAATTTGACTGAATGGGAGCTGGATTAGTCGACAAATAGAGTCCCACAATACAGGCTGGATATCAGCAGATATACCGAGTCTAACGCTGCGCTCACATACACAGCAAAAATCACATGCAACTCTGACATTTAGGTTTCTTTCGAGGAAAGAACCTCAACAGAGTCATGGTGTTGGTCATGAAACTCATCACAGGAAAGAATGTATTATTGATTCTAGATCATTTTTAGCACGGCGTTAAAGAAACAGTTCAACGTTTTGGGAAATAGGCCTAACCTAAACTATTTCTCACACACACACACACACACACTGTTCATATCTTGAACACACTGTTCTGCGAATATTGGGAGGGGGGTCTTTTAAATTCTCTATAGGTGGACAAATTTACTCCCCAAAATCCACGAAGACCCACTGGAAGTGAACTGTTTGCACGACATCGCCTCCGCTACGTCCCGCTTCTTGTAAGCACTCGCAAAATAGCGACTAGCTTTCTGATTAGCGAACAAATGTGTAGATGAGCAACGTGACTTTGTGCCTTTTTGTTTTTTTTTTATTTGTATCTGTAATGTGGAAGGCAAATGGCGTACAAAGACCCCAAAAACTGCAATAATAATATCCTTCTCCTCAAACGTGCCTAACGGTGCTCAGCAGAAATAGACTGATGATCTTTTCTTTAAGGAAAGGAGTTGATGCCACCAAACATCCCTGGACCTCAGCATGGACGTCTTGCTATTTGAGATTTTCTTATTTTCTGCATGTGATGGTGTTGCAATTAATGTTACACACACACACACACACACACACACACGCACACACACACACACAATCCCAGACTGAGTCTCTTATCAGTTGCAGCAGGAGGGGAGCTCAGGGAGAGAGAGAGAGACTCTGGGTGATCAAGATTTATTGTACATGGGAGATAAGACACACACATACATGAACAGACCACACACCATGTACACAGGAGATAACACACACACTGACACATAATCATGCACACACACACACACACACACACACACACTTCAAAAGCCTTGGCTGGCTGGGATCTCTGCTGCCCTCTCCTCCCTCCTCTTGACCTTTAACCTCCATCTCTTCATTCTTCCGTCTCGCCGTCTCTCTTTAATCTTCCTCACATTCGTTTCTCTCCCTCTTCAGTTTGATTCATGCTTTTCTCGCTGTCCGTCGCTGGGTGTCTCTATCCTTTCTGTGCTTTTCCTTTTAAACTGCTTTTAATTAAAACATTCAGGAGATTTACTTAAACAAATGTTCTTTATTAAAACTAAATTTAGCAAACAGGTGAAACAGGAATCGATGCAAAGGGAAGAGAGAAGTAGTGAGCACATGGGCCAGGTTTTAAAGCCTGGGAGTCCAGGTGAACTAGATGAGGTGAGGACCCTCCGCTGTCAACCAGGTACCTCCTGAGTCTGTCAAGGACCTCCGACTGTCACCAAGAGCAAATCTGGTTTCGTGGGTTTCAAACGAAAGGAGCAGTGCCGTTTACGTGCACAAAACATTCCGGTTTTCGCCCCCCATTCCGAAAAATGTAATATTCCACCGATATTCCTGTTTACATACTCAGAAGTCGATGCCCTAACATGTCATTTATCACGTCAAAATACGGAAACAGCTCAGATGGCCCCTTTTCACTCGTTCAGCAACGTCCTTGAAAAGGTCGGCGCTGCGATATTTGCGCACATATCCAAAAAAAATGCTGATATTTTTCATCGTGTTATGAGATAACCCTGTTATGATATCGTGCTATATAAATAAAATAAAATTGAATTGTTTAAAAAGTCGGCTCTTCTTTCGTGCAGCCGTCTCTACCCCCCCCCCCCGGCCTCGCAAACTGCACAGTGAATGCCAAAAAACCCCAACTGAGACGCAGATCCTGAACGCGCTGTATACATGTCCAGAGACTGCTCTTAAAACCTGGATTATATCGACATATCCCACGTCTTAACCTGTAAATGCTACATTAGGAATAAGGCCTCATTTGGAATTTGTGTGCACGTAAACGTAGTCGATGTAGCCAGTGGACTGATTTGCCATTTTGTCATGCAAAGACAGAGACGAGGACTCGGAGCTGCTTTATTTTAAATTATACTTTATTTCATATAAAAACAAAACAATAAACAAATAAATTAGATATTTCTAAAATAATTCTCTTGAGGAAATGTTTAAGAAGGTTGTGACTGTTTGCAGTTTGTATCTGGGAGAAGAGCAGGTAGCTGTGAAGATGCAACACTTTGCGGGTGTAAATGTAAGAGCGTAACTCCAAAATGGGATGTTTGTCGGTGACGCCAGCTGAGCACAACATGACTGACAAACGAGAGAAGATACATGAATCCTTCGTTGACAAAATCGTTGCATTTTGGAATGAAACCCTCCATTTTTCTTTACGTTTTCTAAACACTTGGACCAGAGGGAGTTTTGTGACATCGGTTTCACAAGACTGAAGGTCACACCAGCATTTCAAACCCAAATCAATTAAGTTCAATAAAATCACGGCAATCAGTGGAAGGTAGGCAAATTTGTGCTCTGCTTTCGGGTCGAGTTTGGTGAACTCTGCAAACTGCAAACTCTTGACCCTTGAGGGATCAGTGGTCTGGAGAAAGACATCATATTAGCCGATCACACAATTTGATCTCTTTCCTCGCCACTGTCGATGGTTGTTTTGTTTGTGTCTGGGCGGTTTTGCCTGCGGTCAGACTCAGGACGTGGACTCGGACTCACAGGGGAATCTTCTGCAGCTGGTCCTGGTGTCGAATCTGAATTAAGATTTGTAATTTGAAAGACGGTGGCTATGGGGATAAAGATAGGGGCGTTTGGGAGAGAAGAGGAGACATTACCATAATAAGAGCCTCTTCATTTGCACACAAGCCCAAGCTATCCCCACACCACCACCCCCCAAAACTCCCTCTGGTCCGTAGTCACACCCATTAAGCCTGCAAAGCCTTCATTGTCCGGCCAGGCTGCGGACCTGAGGAGTCCTCGCCAGCAGATTGGGTTGGGTGAAGGGTTACATCCAGACAAAGGAGGGTCCCTCCCCCATCTCCTCTATTTGAAATCAATCACACTGGCTTTCACATTCAATGCCTGCCCCCCCCTGCCCTCCTCTCCTTGTCAGCAGTGACAGTGGGCTCCCCAACAGAGTCCCCATGCTGAACCGTCAGTCCTCTTTTCAGGACGAGTCCCACCCTGGACACGCCGTCTCTGACAAAGCGGTCATGTAGGCAGAGACTGAAAGAGTGAAGCTGTCGCTGGAGGAAGACCCCGCAATGTCGTCGTCTCAAGGTCTGCGTGGTTGTACATGCAGATGAGTTCGTCTCGTAACCTTCGAGAGCTGTTCAGAACTCGTTTTATAAGTGAAGAAATGCGTCGCAGCTCGCAAGACATTCTTTGGCGGTTTTCATCCAACTACAGCAACCAGAACTGGAAGAGCTCCGTCTGGTGTTTAACCACAATTTGTTTTCTTGGACAGGAGGTCGAAGCAGTTTTACTACAAAATGACAAATGGAGGGTTTCATTCCAAAATGTCCAAAGCTTAAGCAATCTTTAAAAGGCCCAGTCCATAATCTTTCGACCACATACATTTGAGGTTTGAGTGAGAACTTTGTGCTTCTCAGTTGGTCATAACTCAAAATATGTGCTGGTTTTTGGAAAATGTTTACAGAAGTTGCTGATGCGAAGCAATCTGCAACAGCATCTACTGTTGGTTTGTGGCAGTGACTCCAATGTTGTGTTTTGTAAATTTGGGAGGTCGCTGGTGATCGTTAGGTCTAAACTGAATATGGTTTTATTTTGGAATGAAACTTGAACATGAAGACAGTGTGACAGCTGGCACTTGAAACACTTGATTAAATTCCTCTCATTTCGCCTCCAAAATAACCTTCATTTTTGTGTCATTCAGAATAATTTATAAAAGGCTGTTGATATGTACATACAATATTTTAATATTCTAATATATTCACAGGAAATCATAAATTCAGGCACTTTGCTGCCGCTACAGCAACTTCTTAGCACAAGAGATCCTGAGATTTAAGACCGTTCTTCTTTTTAAATAAGCAACACAAAAGTAAAATAATCTTATATAAAGAGATTTATATTTAACAATCAGTTCTCTTTGTTTGTATCATAGCAAAATAAATCTTTTTTTTTTTGTTGTTGTTGTTAAATTGTCTTTATCGGGCAGGTTTCAAGCCCTGGATTTGGGTTGAGTTTGTGTGAGGAGATCGTTCTCCGTCGCCTCTCTGAAGGAGAGTAAAGCACAAAGTAAAGCACTTCGAGGCGTTCTGAGTACCAGGGTCTCTTGTGTTGTGTTTAGTGCCGCAGGTTTCTAACGTTACGTCTGTTCTTGGGCACAGTGCCAGAGCTGATAGTCCAAAGTTCCACATTATGTTTGTCATGATTTCTTCTGCTCGTTCTTCCGTTTTCCTTCAAACCTTCAGCGTGTAATGAAGCCGACCGGCCTCAGTGCTCCACGTGCACACATATGTTTGTGTATGGATTTCTATGTGTGTGTGTGTGTGTACAAATGGCCACCTATATCTAAGGGCATTGTCTGGTGCCATAATGGAGGTCCAATTGAAAACTTCATGAGAATAAAAACTCTAACTTAACTTTAGAGATGCAGCTCCAGACCTCCAATATGGCCGCCGGTGGATGTGTTACATTACTTTGAAAGTCTCAAGTAGTGTTTCCTGTCTGTACATGCGTGGGTGCCTTCAGCTGTGTGTCTATCGGAGCGCCGTCTTCATGTCTATCTGGGAGCGCACATCCTGGTAGCCCAGGAGGCAGGGGTCGGTGGACAAGGCATCGTGGGTAAAAACAGAGTCGTTGTCTGAGGAGCAGGAGCTGGACGTGTCCTCGCACGACGGGGAGTACTGCTCGAACGGTGTCGAAAGGTCCAAGTACTGAGGGGAGACAGGAAGTTCAGAAATTAGAGAGAGATGTTGATGTCTCCGCGGAAACAGGAGAAAGAAACTAACCCGCATTTAAATGTTTTTTTAAATTGGCAGTAAACATGAATTGAATTTGGCGTGTTAGACTGCTATGGAACATGCTGTTCGTTTGACGGCGTCCAAACCAAAATGGATGCAGACGGAGAATTGCTGCCGTCTCAGTTTTAGACCACCGCATCAGTTATGGAGGAACCAAGAAATCAGTCACATGAACTGCCGACCCATCTGCAGGCGATGGTGTGTTGGTATGTATTTGGCGAAAAAGGCTGCTCTGAAATTTCAGCGATTTGCACACTGCAGCCAAACGCAGTTTGATTCTGTTTTTGTTGTTTGGAGGCCTGGATGCACTGAAGACATCTGGACAGCAGATTGTGAACGAGGGGAAGAAAGTTTGAAGCCCACCTCGTCAGAGATGGACAGCAGCACCCTGTCCAGCTCCTCCACCAGCTGTTTGAAGGTCGGCCTCTGGGTGGGAACAGCATGCCAGCACTCGCGCATCATCATGTAGCTACGGAGAAATAAAACACAACGAGCACAAAAATGATTTCTGCAATCTAGACAATCTTGCAATGACACAAACGTTTGACATTGTCATCGTTACAAAGGATGTGGCAAATGTGTTTTTTCAGAAATACAATGCCAGTGAGGCTCTAATGATAAAAACGTCCTGGAGGGGGAGTTCGTGAAATGTTATATATTCTGTGGTATATATACATGCTGATGTGAACACCTCCTGTAAGCCACAAATATCCTAAAAACATCACAAGAAAGCCTCTTTGGCTGATGCCCGGTCGCTAACAGTGGGACATAAAGGACACTTAAACGAGAGGAGTCGCTGCTTACAGCTCATGTGTGCAGTTGGAGGGTTTGTCCATGCGGTGTCCTTCCTTCAGCAGCTTGAAGAGCTCTTCCACAGGGATGCCAGGGTACGGTGAGCCGCCCAGCGTGAAGATCTCCCACATGAGGACGCCAAACGACCACCTGAGCCCAGACGAACAGTGAGGGAAGGATTTATGATCAGGCCACAGGTTTACTTTGTTTACTGTGGTGTGAGAGAGGTAAACAAGCATGTCGGCCTAACGGGAAGCAGTTCAAGATATGACGGAGCTGACGGTTTTGACGAGACAAGGCAGGAAAGGAAAGATGATTCATTAGGCATGAAACATTTTGACACAGAATACTTTGTGTAGTTTGTTGCCTGTTCCGCTGGTCTTACGTTGTCTTTGCTATAAAGCGCCTCGCGTCTTCCCGCAGCGATTTTGTTAATGAGAAGCTGGGACTTACACGTCGCTCTGGTGTGTGTAGACTCTGTCAAACAAGGCCTCGGGCGCCATCCACTTCACCGGCAGCCGTCCCTGCAGAGCACACGTGGATGTGTCAGAGCTCCGCCTTCATTTACCACGGCGGCTCACTTTTCATCTGAACACATTTTTTTCTTTCTGTTTCGCTGGAAAAGTGTTTTTCTACCAAATTCTACCTCTCTTGTTCGCTCCATGCTCCCTCACAGTCCTCCCCCCTCCTGCCTCCCTGTCTCCCCTCTTTTCCAATTAACTCCCATTAAGCCTGCTGCCAGTCAGAGGTCACTTGATTAACATTTAAGCTCTGCTACATTACTTCCACTTTATATCTACTTCATACTTTTATTTTTGTAACAAATCAATAAGTCACATGGATGTTGCAACGGTTTAAGCATCCCTTCTTGTTAACTACTCGAAAACAAAGTTCTTTACAGGAGGGAAATGTGATTCCTGAATATATGCCGCTAGAAACTGTCACTCACGTTGGTGGTTTTCTTGTAGTAGTCGATCTGGTGGACTCCTCTGGCCAGGCCAAAGTCGGCGATCTTCATCACGTTGTCCTCCGTCACAAGAACATTTCTGGCTGCCAAATCTCTGTGGATGCACTGCGGAGAGGGAAGAGGGAGAATTAAGGACAGACACAAAAACCTTAAAGTGAGCTTAAGGCCAACTGCTGGGTCTCCAGATTAAAAGATTAGCATAAAGCTTTAATGGTGCTGGGTAATGGGCTCAGAGATTTAATGTCTAATTTGGAAAATGTCCCGAAGGCAAAGTTATTTTGTTGAATATGTTGCCTGTTTAATTTTTTGTGTATTGTGTTTACCATGGCTCCCCCTTAGCAAAAGAATACATTTACAGTCCTGGCCGAACAAGGTTGAACTAAACTTTACTAGCGAAGGTTTTACATTATTTTGACTTTAGACTTGTGACATGACACGTCCTTGTGTGTTCCAGGTCGTGGTTTGGAGCGATTATGTATAAACACAGAGGCAGGGAAGGTAGAAATGATTCACTGCAGATTGTCTCCAAAAATGAAAAGACTCAGGAGCCTAAAGTAAAAACACACAGTGCCTCATTTTAGTGGACGCAACCAAATAAAAATGTCTCTATATAGAAACCTGGGGGGGGAAAAAAGAAAGGCACTGTTTGGCCACATTGAATGGATGTCATTAAGTTTATTTTGGTTTTCATTCGAAATAGACGTGGGATTTGTGGGGACGTGCGAAATGAACCAGTCTTGGTTTGTGGGTCTCCCCATAATGGAGGGTTAGTTTCAGGCTCCTGCATTCTTAGGAGGCCGTAGAGCCAGAAACCTGATGCCTAGACCCAGACGACAGCTCCGCTGCCTGTTTGCTAACAGATTTATGGCAGGGCTAAAAAGGACAAAGCCCTGCGACGGACAGATGGGTGGAGAAGAGTAAACAGGACTGAGGCTGCAGCAGCTCTCTGCTCAGGAATGCCTGTCTGAGACAAAGAGACGTGTTGATCAGAAGCACACAGACACAGAGTGCATGCTGGGAACATGAAAGGAACAGAAACATGGGGGGGTGGGGATGGGAAGAAAAGGAAGAAAGGGACAGACAGAGGCACAGAGAGATGGGGGGGAAAGGAAAGAAAAAAGAGAAGGGGAAGGCTGGTGCTGACGGACCTGAACAAACTCATCCATCTGAAGGCCACGAGCCCAAATCCAAAAACACTGAATTACAAAAATCCTAATCACAGTTCCCTTTAAATCGACACCAGTCTTCTGAGGCTTGCAATGTTAAAGCTCCACCCAAGAGCATCCAAAACCATAAACCCACCATCTGGCTCACACCAGAAGTACGATTTTTATGTAATTAGAAATCTCAACTTATACTGGATCAGTGCGCAACAAATCTGTGGGGCTATGCAAGCATGTACATACAGTAATTTCACCAAAATTATTTGGGAAAAGACATGTTTGTAGTTTGCAAAGCAACATGTTGTCGTGTTTACTTTTCAATTATTCGATAAATCATCCCAGGACAGTAGACTTGTCCATAAATGGGATAATCTTAGTTTCCTGACAAGCCCCCTCTTGAATACATGAAACGCTTGTAGAAAATATTTACAGCCACCAGAGATTCAGGAAAGTTCTCAGATGCTTTTTCTTCTACGCCAATTCATTTCCTCTCTTTTGAGTGAATGTACCCTTTTAGAGGCCAGGTACTCCATCCCTCTGGCCACCTGGTAGGCACAGGACAGCAGGTCTTTGAAGGTGAGCTGCTCCTCAGGCACCTTGGTCACATCAAAGGTGTAGTCCATGCCTGGGGGTCGCCGGGCCCGCAGGTACTCCCTCAGACTGCCTTTGGAGGCGTACTCCACCAGCACATACAGAGGGCCTGGGAGGGGGGGATACAGGCAAGATGAAGGATGGAGTTGTTTCTATTGTTGTTTTTAGCCTGGAGGCACTAGCCTGCTTAAATTAGGTTGTTCTGTTGTGATTTACAATAACAAGGGGGTTTGGGAGGAAGGTAAAGCAAAGGCATTGTTTTCCCTCCATAAAAAGTGTGTGTGCGTCATAACTAACAAGTTAGTTAAGGAGGAAGATGTCTTTTTGTCATCATCAAAGCCATCAGTTTAACTGACGAGGTCAGAAATAAAACGCCAGACATGGAAGGTTTAGTCACAAGTCAACTCACCATCCTGTGTGCAGACGCCAAGAAGGTTGATGATGTTCTTGTGTTTGTCCATCACCTTCATCAGCTCCATCTCCGAGATGAGGTCCGCCAGGTCTTTGTCTGTGGCGTCGTCTGAGGGAAAAAATATATCTTATTTAGGAAATGCATGTCTTCCCCACAGACAGCAGACTTTAGCTAATCTCCAGAGGTACGTTTGTGTCTGCATCATTTCCATCCTACCTTTGAGCATCTTAACTGCCACCGTGGAGGCCGGATCCGGACAGTCCTTGTTGATGCTGTAGGCCTCGGCTCTGACCACCTGACCGAAGCAGCCTTCACCTAGAGGTTTGCCCAACGTTAAACTAGAAAGAGAAAGAGATTAGGTTAGTGAAAATAAGTATGTCCAAATAAAAACTGTACAAATACATAATTTGCAGTTTCTGGTTTCTTAAAACACAGGCTGGGTAGAGCCAGGAATGGGCTGTGGGCTCGTTTCGTTTTAGGTCCCCACATGATGCGAGAGCTACAATGATTAAATGAGTCTGGATCCCAGAAGCCGAGCTAAATTTAGTGATGAAATGCTTCCTTTGCAAGGGGCAGAACATTTATGTAAACTGAACATTTCAGAATACATCTCTTTCATAATCATTTCAAATGTAAGAGTAGGTGTAATGCCTTTCCAAAATATCATCTACATCTTTGAAAATGACAGACGTGACTCGAAATTGCAGATAACTTACTTCTCCCTGGGGAACTCCCAGTCTGGATCGTAGGGCAACTCAAACTCCATGACTCCAGCCAGCATGGGGGAGCAGCTGGACGAGAGGCGAGCAACCCTCATCAACGACGCACTGGACTTCCCTGACGAGTTGGACTCCACCGAGTACTGAAGAAAGGGACGCAGAAAAGGAGAATGCGGTTTTCAGCCTCCAGGAGCATACAGGTTTCAAGAGTGGCAGCTCGGAACGGCTAACGACACTTCTGCCTTTAGACGTGGTTGGACGACACTTTCAACGTACTAGTCCACTACTTGACTTAGGTTCCCATGGTGCCTGTACCTGTCTGCGAAGAGGAAACTTGGAGAGCTTCTGGACAGGGAGGGCGTCAAATGGCTCCCTTCTGGGGTGGACCTGCATTCGACACAACACCACGATGACGATGGCCATGATCAGAGCCAGGAAACCACAGGCGTAGATGATGATGTCAGTGTACTTGGTCTCCATGGTGTCCATAGCATCTGCTGCTTCCTCTTCTATAGGAAGAAAGGGACATTTTTAAAAAATACATATTTTTCCCCCCAGGAATTGACGAATCATAACTTAATATGCTGACGTTCAAAGTTGGTCAGTACCAAGATGTCTCTCCTTAAATCTCAGTGTATGCAGTGCAGCTTTATGTTTAAGTTGGCCAGTAGGTGCAGTACTTGGCAGCAACATTTTTTACGAAGACAATGCCAGCATTCATTCAATTAAATTCTTTGCAGCACTGAATCTTGTAGCCTTCATTCTTTACCTGAAAGGACGGTGAGCCAGGCGGACTGGTGAGCGAATCCGATTGAGTTTCCAGCCAGACAGGTGTACTCTCCTGCATCCTCCATGGTAACTTTGGACAGGTAGAGCACCTCCACCTCTGACATGTTCAGACTGCCGGTCTGCACAACACGGATGCAGAAAATGCGACGACACAGCTATAAATATATATTATATAAATAGTATATAAACAATTATCACAAAACAGCTTCTTTTAAAACCTCCACGGGAGGCTTGTTGACAGTTTGCTGGGAAATCGGTTTGCAACTGTATTCCAGCTCCGACAGATAAAGACAAATGGGTGCAGATAAAACAGGTTCCAACTTTTGGATAGAGATCAGAACTGAAACATATAGTTTAGCAAAAGTTTGACTGGCAGCAACTCCTACAAAGCTAATGCTGAACATGACTTGTCTTCTCCTTCTGGCCAAAACACCGGTTGTACGTCACTCACCTTGAGGACCTGAACGTAGGGCGTCCCATCAGGACCGTAGCGGCTGCCGTTCCTTTCTATGTGTTTGAGCCACTGAATGTGAGGCTGGGCGTCGCTGTAGACTTTACAGTGGAACTGGACATCGCTGCCCACCACTACTGTGGTGTTGGCTGGCAGACCTGCCTGCAGGATGGGCCTGTGTGGAGAACGCTCTGTATCGGGAAGAAATCAGAAGAGAGATGAGCAACGTGGGCAAAGATGAAAGACGCTACCGAGAAGCCAGTCAGAGCTTAAAGGATTTTCCTCTTCTCAGGGCAACAGTTCAAAGGTGATGTCGGGGACATGGAGTCTCAGAAATAACGCACTCAGCAGGAGTCCATGTAGGTAGGACAAACATGGAGGGTAACTGGAATCATAGTGAGCCGTGTGGCTAAAAACATCTAGATATTTGGCTGAATAACAGCCGGCAAACAGGACTGCTTAGTAAAGAAACGTTTAAAAATGCTGATGAACAACTGTTGCTATTGCTGGTGTGAATACTGTCATCCAGGGAACAAGGCACTGAAATTCAGGTTTAAAGGATAATCTCTTATGTCTGTTTCGCTGATATTCAATTAAGTAATCATATCCACAACATTACTTTTTTAAGTGTTCGATCCAGAGACAAAAATACACACTGTCTCTAAAATGTGGCCAGACAGCGCTGAATCATCGTTTCTTACCCAGGACATCGAGGACGTAGCTGTGAGCGATGGAGCCATACTTGTTCTCCACCACGCAGGTGTAATTTCCTCTGTCTGAAGGCACGACGCTCTCCATCACCAGGCTCCAGTGCTGGTGTCTCAGCTAGCCAAAGAAAAAAAAAAATCATCAGCATGGATAGACACTCAGTCAGCAACAAACTCAAAGCTCTGCCAGAAAAGCTCTGTCATTCAGCTTTATTTGGCATTTAGGAGGCAACAAACTGCTGCTTCCCTCACCTTGATACCCCCGATGCGGTGCTCTCCTCTAAATTCACGTCCATTTTTGAGCCAGCGGATGGTTGGCATGGGGCTGCCCATGGCCGGGCAACGAAACTTCACCGTGTTGCCTGCAGGAACAGCATACAGCTTCTTCTCCATACGCTGGGTGTGGGTCCAGTAGGGAGCTGTATGGATAAAGACCAGCCAATAAGCCGTTAATCAGAATGCTCTGATGATGCCTGGAGGTTGAGTTCCTTGAGGACTGTAGCTACTAAGCAAACAACAACACACCTCTGGAGATGTAAACCTGGTCGTTTTCAATCTCAGCTGATGAGTCATCCATGCCGTTGTCCTCATCATCGTCCCCCGACCCCAATGAGTCTGGAAACATGACAAATATAAAATATAATAAAGGCAGTGAAGAGAGATGAGAAACTGCTGATTATTTCCTCGTTGTCCAAGATGACTGATTCAAATTGCTTGTTTTGTCAAACCAACAAACAGTCCAAGACCTACAGATAATCACTATAATATAAGTCTACAAAAAGCAGCAAATATTCACATTTTAGAAGCTGAAACCAGTGAATTTCTGCAGCGTTAGTGTCCTTACCTGCCACAGTGATGGTGAAGTTCCTCACAGGCTCTTTGGTTCCTCGGCGAACACAAACATAAATGCCTGAATCTTCGTATGTTACATCTGTGATCTCCATAACGATGCCGTGGATCTGGATGCGGGGTGTGGGCAGAACCCGGCCTCCCTCCTTGTACCAGTTCACCGCCATGCCGGGCCAGGCACTCGTGTCACAGCCCAGTTTCAGTACATTTCCCGGCTCTAACAGGAGATGTTCCGTGGCGTCCTCACTCAGGTCCTGAAGAACATCTGTTGAAACCACACCACAACAGCACACGGGGTCTTTGCACGCCAAGATTTAGGAAGTACTTTATTCCTTTATTCTCTATTTGTCAGTGGGGTATTTCTTCATCTCCCCTCTAAGCCAAGTATCAATCCCCTCAACTACTTTCACCTTCAGCTCTTGTTACATCCTGTGTTTGTTGAGGTTAGTGTTTCCTGTTTTATTGTGAAATCCTTCCTGTCTGATCTGTTCAGTTCCTGCCCTCGTGCCCACATGTTCCCCATTACTCACCTGCCCGAGTCCCTCATCAGCCACTTCCCTACATATACTGGCCCCCCTTCTTTGTGCTGCTGTCGATTCCTCCTGCGCTTAGTTTCCATGCTCCTGCTTTGCCTTGTGTATATTCCTTGTCCTTCTGTCTCCAGACTTACCTGTTGCCTGTCCTCCTGCCTGTCTACCAGTTCCTGCTTGTAAGCTTACTAAGTACAAATAAACCATTGAGCTTTTCCCAGTCTGCCTGCGCTGTCTGCATTTGGGTCCTTTCCCTGCCTCCGGTACTTTGCACCCTCTGACAGCTCTTCAACCCCATTATCATTATTACCATGGAAACCAGGAGGCCTCATCCACCCAACCCTTCTCCACACTCCCCCTCTTCTTTCTCCTTCTGCTAACACTGAAACTCTCTCCCTTCCTTGCTCACTCCAAAAAAAAGGAAGAAAAGAAATGTGGAGGAAGAGAGACTGAAGCTAATGAACACGTTGCAGCGTGACAGTGGATGGAGAGTAAATCTAAGGGGCGGTGAAGGTTCAGTGGAGATCTAAGTGGGCGAAGGGGGGACACAGATGGCTGCTATACCACCTTCAACATTCTGTGCTGTTGGTTTTTTGGGTTTTACAAACATTCTTTTACAGCAGTATGAACTTATATTCCTGGATTGTCAATATTTATAGCAATTTCAATCAATGAAGGGATTGGAACTAAAAGGTTTTGTGATTAGACCGTGGTCATATACGGTTCAAACCTTAAGAGAAAAATGTTCGGAGCAAATGTTCCGTACCTGGGGGGATTCCAGCAGCTGTCAGGTCCACAGTTCGGGAAGCGATGGTACCTGTGGAAGGGAAAGGTTTTAGGTTAAAAAACAGTGTTTGATACTGCATTATGAATGAATGGTCACATGGTCCGATGGACGATAAATTGTGGTGGTACTTGGGCTCACAGGGCTCTTTTGGTGAAGCTGTCTACATGGCACAAAAACTAGTGTGATATGGCCAAATGTCGGCATGATGATATAAGTGTCTCACCAGGGAGGACCTCCAGCCACGCCGACTGCATGGCCTGTACGGTCTGTCCTGCGTGGGTGCTCTCGGCCATGCAGATGTACTCCCCTGCATCCTCCAGAGTGATGTTTGACAGGTGCAATGTGTTCACCTTGGACGCGTTGCTCTGCAGGGCCTGCATGGAGGGGAGATCGTTTTGACATTTTTAATCTGATGATGACAGATTCAAAATGCAGTCTGAGTAGACCGTGAAAAATTGCCTGTGGGCTGATCTGCTCTCACCGTCAGAGCCGTGAGACGAGGCGGCCCTCCCTGGCTCCGTCCCAGCGAGCTGGCCTCCGTCTTCAGCCACTGCACCTTGGTGGACGCCGGCCGGTGGACTTTGCACACCAGCTCCGCCTGACCACCCACCAAACCCGTGGTGTTTTCTGGGTAACCCGGCACGATCAGAGGCCTGGAGACCCGAAGATCTGGGTAACAAAAAAAGGAGGGTGGAGAAAAATCCTCATGAATTTCATTTGGAGATTCAAATTCATGTTTGACTTTGAATGAGGAACTGCCTGCTAACTGAATGATTCTTATTTACTCCTAAGATAACAACAGATAAGAACCAGATTTCAGGCATCATGTTATGGTTATTTCACGGAATAAAGGGGTCTAGACTGAGTCTTAGTAAACGGCTACAAACCTCCTTGGTCTGAACGTGCGCCAAGTAAACGAGACAAAAATTGTCAAAACACACCCTGGAGGTGTCAGTTTACCTCTGAAAGGCCCGGCGACAGGAGTATACCATGTTCCTAAACAACCACTGTCATTTAATGCTACCAGGAACTAGTGATAGAGTGCCCTGATAACCCGGCAACTATCGTGTCACCATCAGCCACAGTGGCATCCATTCAGTGGGTCACTCGCCCATTTATGTGCTCGCCCACTCACTTGTTGGAACATATGTGCTCCCTGGCCCGGGACCTCGTTTACTGCTCAGTCACTCAGAACGAGCAATTTTCCAGGGCAATTTTCTGTCTGATTGCTTCCTGCGAGCGCTTAGTGAAAAGGCAATCTGTTCCCTTGTCGGGATGAAGCGCCGCCTTTTTTTTTTCTAATCGCCCAGGACATGTAGAGGTAACGCTTTCAGGAACAAATACACAGTTACAACCTTGTAAGTGGAGAATCAGAAACAGTGATGGGTCAAAGCAGCCAAAAGGGAACTCGACGGCCAGTTTAAATGTGAACGCACTCTTCGCTTAGTCCTTTTCGACTGAGAAACCACAAACGGTGTCCTCCGAGTTAAAAATATTAAGCATTTGACGTCCCAACAAGGCGCACATCATCTAACGGGGGAAACCTGAACACAGTAACACAGTCAGCAGTAAATCACAGAGGTGAACACACACACACACACACACACACACACTTGAAGTCCTGCTAATGAACTTGCAGAGACAGTGGCCTGGAGTTGAACTCGCGGCAGAGTGTGAATTGTCACCCAGAGCCGAGGGGGCAAACAAAACATGGCGCTACACAAACAAACCGCTCAGCTGCTGCGTACAAGCCAGCCAGTCAGCAAGCCGGCTGGGCGGCCAGCAGAGTCCTCTGTGGAAGCCCGTCGGGACAACGAAGAGGCCTCGGACGGCTTCTTGCCCTGACCTGGGAGCAAAGCAGCAGAGCCCTCCAGTAATGTACTTTCTCTGTTGGTTTTGTTGCCAGAAAGCTTCAGAAGATCTCAAAATCATTGATTTATTCTGCTCCTGATTGGCTCCCCAGGCTGGAGAATTGCTGAAACATCATCCAATCAGGTTAGTTTGCAGCTTTAACTCCTTATTTTAACCCCCATATTTAGAATTTATAGAAACCATATGACAATTAACAAACTATTTATGACACAAGCAAAAAAAAAAAAAAACATGGACCTTTTTTTTTCCAACAATAACTCCTCCTGTGAAGAATTTATACTGGTTTTTAAACAGATAATGCACGATTGACAATATATCACGCATGTAGTAATATTAATCTTAACTTTAACCCATTAAATATGAATTTATTTAGAAATATATAACATCCCAGTTTTAGACGGATTTTCTCTTTAAATCTGACTGCATTTATCTTATACTTTTGGTGTGAATCATTCTTTGTTAGCGGCTCAGTGGTCCGACTCTGGCCTGATCGCTCCTAAAAAAACAAAATGCCAACCCACTTATTCTGCGCAGAGATCAAAGCAGAAGATGGAATTCTCTGGCACAGTCTGCTCTCCTTGATGCTGCAAATGACTCGCTGTCGTTTGTGAAATAAAACAATTAACAGCATTTTTTGTTATTTGCTTTTGTGATTCTGTGCTAGCATTTTGCCGGCCGTCCTTCAAACTTTGGCATCATCTGCGTAAATGTTCTGTTTTTTGAAAGCACAGCGGGACAAAAGCTGCACTCAAGACTTTCATATAATCTGTAACGATGTGGCAGGAAACACGACTTAAAATAACATTTAAATACTTAAATACGTTCATCCGGGGGAAGACAAAACAAAACGCATTGGACGTGTCGGATCGCAGCATTTATCAGCATGCGGTTACATAGGAGCTATAATAGACAGAAAACCAGAGACTCAGAAAAAAATAGATTACATACATTCATGTAAAAAAAAAAATGCAACGATCCTCCTCCAGAACGGAGACTGGCTGCACCGTCAGGAGTCTGAGCAGTGCATTGTGGGTCCCTCTGACCTTCAGGGAGGTTAGGCTCTATTGACATCAAGGGGGAATTTTTTCTATTTCTTTTTGATGCCGTGTTTCCTCTCCGTCACAGCAATCTTCCTCCTTTTCAAGGCTCATCTCTTATCTAGAAAGTGCACTCCCCCTCCCCACACACACACAATAAACCTTATAGAATCCAAATAATCTGCACTTATAAACTATGAGTCAAAGCAACATTACAGTGTTCCAAATTCCAAAACGCTGAACTATAAGCATATATATATATATTTATATTAAGCCCATTTGTTTGCAGTAACAGCTGTAGAAATTAGTAAATGTTTGCTGAATTTACTGATAATCGCCGCGTGTTTTACAGCCTAAAGGCCTTTCGATCATCAATCCTGGTTGGACTCTTTACTCGTCTGTCTAAACCTCAGAGGTTTGTCTGCGCCGCCCCGGCTTGGCTTCACTTGGCCCTACAGTACGGGGGGGGGGGGGGGGCCCCGAGGTGCCGGCGGGGCAACAAAACTCTTCGTCTTTCATCAAACTGCACGCGG
>JAVQJF010079757.1:0-28903 GCA_036023855.1 Gadopsis marmoratus | reverse complement strand
CCCCCCCCCCCCCCCCCACACATCTGCAAACACCTGCATCTGTCAAGTTCTGCAACAAGCTTAAAGGATAAGTCAACTTTAAAAATAAATAAAGGGCATAGTCCAAAATCTATTTGATGTAATAATACCTGCTGCTGCTGTTCAAGTTCGATAATAATGAGCTATTCATTATTATTGTTAATATATTTTGAGCGTGATTTTGACGCAACAAACACGGCAACCGGCCAAACAACAACGACAACGACACTGTGCTTCTCTCCGCGTCGACACGAACATCCAACCTCACTCTCATCCTTGACGCTTCTGCATCGGCGGCTTTCAACAGCAACGCGACAAAGAGCAGCGGCCGAGTGACGCGCCGAGGTGACAGCTGTCTGAGAGACATAAACCGTGTTGTATAAAGGAATGCCGCTGGTGCTCGGCTCCATCTCCGCCAGCAGATCGCCTCTGTTCGGCCAAGAGCAAACAGGGATGCAAATCGGGACAAGCGAGGAAGAGTCGGTGTGATAGGGAGCTAAAGGGGGGACACGGTGGATTTCCCTCAGACTGGTTAAAGAAACAATAACTCGGGTTATCAACAGACCTCGCTGCCTTTAGTCTCTTTGTTGGGCCGATCCATGAAGGCGTTTCACGATTATGTCATGACGGGCTGAAATCCCCGTGATTTATAGCCGAGGTAGAAGTTAGATTTGTGTCGCTTTGCGGGGATTCGAATAAAAAATAAACAATTAATGAAGGTTTGAAATGAGTAGCTGCGTTATTTTGGCTCTGTGTGGATGCTCAACAGAAGCACATTTTGCTTTTTTTATTTGATAAAGCAGCTATTTGCAAAACAGTTCAGTCACTAAAATCACTGCAAGAGCAGCCCTTCCATTCACACTCCTCTAGAGAATAATGTTTTCTGCAAAATGGAGGTGGAGAATAATGTTTTCTGCAGAATAGAGGTGCAGAATAATGTTTTCTGCAGAATAGAGGTGGAGAATAATGTTTTCTGCAGAACGGAGGTGCAGAATAATGTTTTCTGCAGAACGGAGGTGGAGAATAATGTTTTCAGCAGAATAGAGGTGCAGAATAATGTTTTCTGCAGAATGGAGGTGCAGAATAATGTTTTCTGCAGAACAGAGGTGGAGAATAATGTTTTCAGCAGAATGGAGGTGGAGGTGGAGGCCGCGATCTGCATTGCGCATCTGGCTTTATTGCAGCAGCTCTTTGGCTCCTTCATTTGGTTGTTTACTTCAGTGCCATGTTCACAGCAAGTGTTTGAAATATCCTTTGTTACTTGGGCTTTTTTGGCAGATCATTACAAGTTTTTTTTTAAAAATCAAAAGATGTTGATTTCAGCCGTCGTGTGTTAATAGGATAGGTGAGGTTCGAGCTGTAAACAAACAGGCCTTTTGGGAGAGGTTGTCTGTGTTTCCTTGCAGAAGTAGCTTCAGTTCTGCCACTCTAACGTGGCCGTTACATGCAGTGGTGGGCTGCACTCTTGGCCTCTTAGCTTTCCTCAGCAGCATTTTCCTCGCATGCAAGTCATCCATTTTATAGACAGGGCTCTGGTTTACAGAGCATCTTATGCCGCTACATTTCCTCCACCACTCTTTACATTTAAAGACTCAAAACCCCTTTCATATATAAATCTTTCAGCATCTCTAAGCTCTTTGATTTACTCCACGTTTGCCTCAAGACAAATCCCTCACTTCAAATCTTGGTTTTGACGAATCAAATTATCACATTATCAAGTGATTTCAGGGGAAAAAACGGAAGGGTTTGAGCTTTCTGCATGTTTAGGAATGCAGAGAGTTAAATCTTTACATAATTCACATCCCTTAACAGGAGAGGTGAGGTGTGCACAAACATGCTGTATTATTCTGTTATTTTAAATGCATTGTGAAGAAAGAGCACCTTTTGTTTCTTTTTAAAACAAAAGAAGAATATTATTAATTTAATATTTAAAAAGAAAAAAATACTAAATGTAATCGCTGCAATATACCTAGAGGGGATACGTCTGCATGAATGATTTTTATTTTGTCTTTGGTGATAAAACCATCACAGCTACTTCTGTAAAGGCTGGTGGGAGTCTGGTGCCCACAGCGAGCCTTCTTGAGCCAAACACTATTGACATAGAAAGAAAAGGAGATCCACCAGAAAGCTGACTTTTCCCTTTTTGGGAGTAAAGCTATGTTTGTTTCTGGGTTGAATGGGGGCCTATAATGGCTCTGATGGCATCAGGATTGTCACCACAAATGGTCTGGGCGTTTTGCAAGGCTGTTTGACAGAGCCTATTATGTCATTGGTCACGTCCCTCCACTCCTTGCTCGCTTGGGCTTGAATGGGAGCGAATTAATCAAATGGTTTGAGAGAGATCAGCCAACTTAATGCACTTTGTGTCAAGGTCTACAGTGATCCGAGACCCCCCCCCGGCCTCCCCTCTACCTGCACTGTTGAGCACAAACATGCTCCTATACGGACAATTAATGTGGCACTCAAAGCTGAGCTGATGATGTCTTTTTATTAAATGTATTTTTCAAAAAGTATCTCCTAAACTATGACTTTAACATTCCTCCATGGACTTGTGGTGTTTAAATAGTGAGTTTACACTGAAAATAATGTAGTAAATGACTTGGCGAGAGACAAATATATAGTATCCCTCTGCGTGTATTTCATGTAACATTACTACTGAACTCTTTCATGAGGGTAGCTTTATGATGCCAGATCTCTGCTACGACTTGAAGGACTTCTGAAAACAGTAGGACCCGTTTTTATTCTCCAGCTGAGGAGAAGCTTCTAAATTGCACACCAACTACTAGAACACAATTCCAAAAGGTGGCATTCTAAGCATGCAAATAACTGATTTCTATGACAGTTATCTGACCAATAAGAGCCCATTAGAGGAAATTAATATTTGTATACTATAGGGGATTTTTGTGTCTGGGAATTTAGTATTGAGCTTTTTTAAATGACTACTGCTGTGGGAAATATTGCGACACCGACAATTGGATGTCATTCATGATTTGATATTTGTGTGGAAACATATAATGGACTCCTTTGGACCTCACCTGGACAGCAAACAGAAAAGCCTCTATAAAAATAAGGCATCTATGTGCTTAATAAAATAAATACTGATATAGGCCTGTATATATGTTTTTAAAAATCAAAGCACTGCCACCATGATATTTGCTTTCCAGGAGGGGAAATGGTCCAAATGGTCCAAAGTCGCGCGCTTAACGTTATTGCTTTATCAAACACAATGAAAATGTGAATTAATCAAAGCACTCAGCGTTAGAGCACGTATGCATGAGCATTGTTTGGCTGTAATGGATGGCTTTAAAATTTGACGTTATTATTTCCCGTCATTTCTGGAAACAAATTGAACATTTATTGCATATATATTAAAAATTATACAGTCGTCGAGAGAGGCTGATGTCTCTTTTATTGAGGCGCACCGAGAGGTGAGGTCTCACCGGATCAATTTCCCTGTCTTGTTACTCCCGCAAGAGGATGTTTGGAAAATGCCTGCACCGCTAAATTGATTCAGAAACGAATTCATAACTTGGGGGGTTTAAGCAATTTTGTGGCGCCCAGTTTTTATCCCCTCTCTTTTCTTTTGTTTCGTGTTTTGATTGCTTTAAGCAGCCAAACAAAGTTTTTGCACCATTCTGCTTCTCATTGAAACCGGTTTCTTCTCTGTTCCGCGGCCGTCAGTCCACGTTGGCCCCTTTCACATTCTTTGCAAAAAAAAATAAAAAATGCATTTAATACACTGGGTTTTGGGTGGCTTCACAAACATAGCCATTAAGCAGTCACAATGCTTTTATTGTGCACTTGATCTCAAAATAGAGGCTGGTCTGACTGCAGGACCCAGACGAACCTATGGAAAAGGCCTCGTCTTTGTCCGCTTGTACGGAGATGAATGGCCCGTGTCAACCAGATGATTAGTTTGCACTATTAAATTGTCAAAAAGGAAGGATTTTTCCCTAATAGTGCCTTTTCGTGAAGAATTATGGAATTCAGAGTTGTTTGCGACTGCCGGGGAACTTGCAGGGCTTCGCAGGGGCGAGGGCGAAGGTCAGACAGAGTTCTCAGCGCTGCGTCCAGTGTGGCACAGCAGTCAGAGGGGACGTGGAGACAAATGTGGGCCTATTCCCTACAAGATGGGGGGGATCAATCTCCACATTGTACCAGATGAAGGATATCCATGCAGTGACACTGTGATTCAACAAGCTGAGGTTGGGCTCACCCCTCAGTGCAAACACGAGGAATCACAAAATGCGTAAAATTTGTGCATAAACGCGCAACAACGCCAAGAGTGCCCCATTTACATCAGCTACAGGGAAGACTCAAAGGCAACCATATGAGCAGGGTATCAAATGATTAACAAATAGCCTATTTTCAGTGACAGAACATAACCTTAAGTGGAACTTGAGATCATTTTTATTTCATTTAACGCTGCGTGCTGCATTGGTGCAGTTACAGATTCATAAAATGTGGCCAGTGGCGGCAGATCCCTCCCTGCACGATGCATGAGCCGTCTTTCCGCATGTCATGACTGCCATGCCCCATCCAGAAAACCCCATTCTTCTCTGCTCAACCTCTATTCTAGTGCCAACGTTTTGTGTTAAATGTTAACAACTTGGCCCGATCCATTTAATCGCCAACAACAAATCTGTGTTGACTCCAACACTCGCCTTCTTTGTGCCCATTATGCGGCTGCCCTCACTTGAAGATTTATGTATTTTTGATATTAAATTCCTTCTGTCATCAGGACTGCTCTCTTGTTGACTTTTCTTGACCCGTCGACCTTGTTCCCCAAACTTTCCCATATTTAACGCAGCCTCCCCCCCTCCAACTTCTCCTGCTCCACCACAGCTCAATGCTGTGTGGCTCCTTTTGTTGGCATGTGCTGTTTGCACTGTTCTTGAACTTCAGTGTGCTGCCCTGTCCCCATCCTGTACTTTGAACCCCGCGGAACAATATTCCCTTGAAAATAACGCTTTATTGTTCTCAACCCCAGTGGCTTCGATTCGTTACATTGCAGCTTCCTGTAGCTGCAGATTTTAACGTTACACGGAGCCACTGCGCAGTTGCTAATGGCTGTCAGGACATCAGATTTTATTCAGTGTGATGAATTATTAGCTGGTCCTCAGTGTCCCCTGTGCAGTGCCTTTCAGATCAGCACTTCTTCTTCACTTGATGTCTGCGCGCTTCAGTCGCAGTCTGCAAGCTGCATTCATCCCGTGTTGAAGCACAATGACGGATGCTCATACCTTTGCCGTATATGACGTCCATGTCGCCTATACAAGCCTCCCTCTGCTGCCCAGCTTGCTAATTAGTTAAACAAACGCTCATACTAATGATCCCACTGGCCTGGCGAGCTTTGGGGTTTTTGTTCGCCGACTTTGCCCCAGCTTTTCCTGCTGGAAACTTGGCCCCGCTGACCCGAGCTTTAACGGCACTGTGGAGACGGCTGGACCGCCCTGTCCGGAGTCCAACCCCCCAGGGGCCAAAGGGCAGCGTCCAAGGCCCGGGAATGCCACCACCAGCTGCTAGCGGTGACACCATTTACAAAGGGGGGCTCGGTGAGCAATCCCTCTATGGGCTGTCAGTGTTGTGACAGTGCTGGCTTGACATTTATTTACTCTCTCACAGGACCAAAAACTGCCGGTGTGGTTTAAGTAATAAGCCACCGAGTTTGGTTTGCGTCCAACGCCTCTGAGCTGCTGTTACTGTAAATCAGACTCCTTTACAGGAGTTTATACCTCAGGGTTTATTGAGTGTAATGGCTTTATTATTGGTGAAGACATCATTTACTAATGCTTCCTAGATGCGTTACAATCCATTAATAAGAAACACATTGTTGCTTGGCAGATTATGAAAACTCTCTTCGACCGTTTGAGCACTTATTTCTAGAACTGGCCAGCAGATGATCTGGACCCAAATCCAGTTATTAACACTTACAACTGCAGACGTGACAGTTTAAACCCTTTGTTAATGGCTTATTAACATTCATTACTACAGATAACCCACCAGAATTACTGATGAATTATTAACATTTACAAATGTATTAAATAGAACGTATAAGCACAACCTGGCAACCCTAAATGCATTAAATACTTAAATCTGTAATAATCCTCAAGTCACCTTTTCCATGTCTTCAGATCCATCCATTAATACATGCCCGTGGATTTCTCAGTTTCTAATAAACCATCGATTTGGCAGTTTAAAGTGTCAATAAGTGGTTGATAAAGGGCTTTAATCATCAAGTTGATAAGTGGATTTTGGTCCCGATGACCCGCAGCTCTTCTCAAAGGAAGGTTTGACAACCCAACATGTGTTGTTGTTTATGGGCTTTTAACTCCTCAGCAGATGATTTATTAACAACAGTTAATAAAACCACCAGTTACAGCTTTATACGGGGTGACGTAATGCTCGTGATATGTTTGTGTTTATCCGTCAATTCCTTTATTCAACTACAATCAAATTAAATGAAGCCATAATACAACATTTGTCCTCCACCAAGAAACACAACACGTTTTCCTGCCGATGTTTGCAGCCAGTCGTGGGCTTCAGTGCAGAGACTGTCCCGCGTCCTGTCCCCCCCTAAACCCAGACGCGTCTTCCTTGGGCCCCCAACGGCACCACGTCAGCTGCGGCTCTCGGTGCTACCCGGGACCGCGCTCGGCCCGTGTCCCCCGGACCCGGATCTGTCTGCGCTGCTCCGAGGAGGTCGCGACAGAAATGGATACTAATTGCGGGGACTGCGCCGCCGCCGGCCGCTGCAGCGCCCGCGGGGACCCGCTCGTCACCGGCCTAATTGACAAGGGCCTGTCTGTCCTGGGAGCAGCTGGTCCCGAACGCTGGCGCACAATCGCAATCTTGACACGGCCTCCACCCGCCTGGAGGAGTTCTGGGGGGGTGGGGGGGGGGGGCCCGTTAAAGGGAGATTTATTGAACCTCCCTTTGGGTGACGCCGCGTTAAACACGCAATATAGGCTCATTTCCGCGGGTGCAGCAGGGAGACGCGCTCCCGGTGTTAATAACGGAAGGTGCCAATTAGGCCGCGCAGGTGACGTCATGAATCACCGCCAACGAGACAAGCGCGCGGCGAACGAACGCCCTCTGCGCCGGTCTGGAGTCGGTTCTTAAGGAGCGGTCGTTTTGTACACGACGAGGCCGCGTCGCACCCGCGTCAGCCGGCGCGGGGGGGGGGCGGCGACGACACAAACCAACATCACGCCCCACAGTGAAATCACCAGTTCGTTATTCCTGCCCGTTTCCATCGCGGCTGAATGCACCAGGAGGGGGAAAGAGCCGAGCGAGTATTGTTTCCGCCCGCAAAAAAATAAATAAAAGGGCTCCCCTGCACTTTCCCACTGCCTGTAAAGAAACGGTGCTTTTCTGGCCCCTTTTGAACCGACAGCCGGGGCTTCTGTCCCCCTGGTGTTCCCCCGGACGCGCTCCTTTCTTCCCGGGGAACAATGGCAACACTGCAGCGCCCCGCCGGTGCGCCACAGTTGGGGATCCCCCGGATTGTTTCGGACATCTTTGGATTTCATCAATCAAAATGACTGCGGTTTTCCATAAAAATGCAGAATTTGGTGCTGGAACCGAGCGGGCAAGGTGGAAAATGCGGGGCCTGTCCTCCCCGATGATAAATGGCCGCCCTTTGATTGAGCCACTGGAGAAATACGTGCCACAGTACTGAGAAACAGGCGAAGATTGTTAAGAGAGCCATGACTCATGGCGTCACATCATGCCAGGAACACTGGGCCGTAAAAGCCACTGCACTTTCCCAAACCCCGGACGTCTGAGAGACATGGCCAAGCCTTAAATGGCCTGGAATTATGTCAAAACTCATGTGTGTCACTGTGATGACCTGACTTCTTTTGCTTTGTCCACTACTAGCAGGATAACTAGTCTTGTATCTCCCTTTTTTTGTGTGGAGGGGATAAATATCCAACAGCAACAGGATGAAGGTTGGCGCCCTTTCTTACCAAGTTACTGGGTGAAACAAACCAGACAAGGAGCCTTAAACATACAACGGGTCTTTGGCCTGGAACTGCAGGAAGCTGCTCCCTGCACCAGTAAAGCCCCGCTCACATGGAAACACCACATGATTAAAACCCATCAGGCCTCACTGGAGCAGACCTGGGACGAAATCAGACAACTGCAACGTTAAACTTTTGATTTTCTGAACGCAATCGTGAATCAGCGACCGCGGAGACGTCCCTCAAGGTGTCCTCTCCTAAATGGCCTTAATGCTGAATGCTAATGATCCAATATTGACATTTTGTCCCGCCTCAGGTCAGCGGGTCAACAGTTGGAGATTAATGACACCGGAAGGGGGCTACAGGACAAGGAACAAAGGAAAAGTCACTGTAATGTTGCTATAATGCATTCAGTTTTGTCTTTGTTAGGGCACTTTGTTAAGATTTCATAGGTTTTAACGTCAGTCAGATGGCGTTTTTTGTGTGTCTGGTGGCCAATGCTGATGTTCTTGACCTTTTTGTACTTTATGGTTTTTGAAATATCTAGTATAACATAAATATACTATTACAATAAGGATTTACAGTCTGTAGCTGGTACTCAGTAGTCAGCTTTATGTTTCTTCTTTATTAGCATGTTTCTTTTGAGGGTCCATACTGTTTATTTGTAATGATTTTATAAGAGGTATTCCAGGATAGCTTTCGCTGGTAAGGACACCGCCCCCCCTCCCTCCCTCCTTCTTTCTCAGCCATATAGCAGAGTTGACTGGCTTGTCGGGCTTGAAGAATTGTTTAATTTCAGGGCCCCGGCGTTTCCTGAGGTGAGGTCTGCATTGGCTGCTAATAGAGATCTAATTGATGGGCCGAGTCCCGTTTCCGTGCTCTCCTCTCTCTCTCTCTTCCTTTATTGCGCCCCGGCGTCTGCTGTAAAATAGGTCTGTAATCAGATTCCGCCTATTCCTCCTGGAGCAGGATACGAGCTCGTGGCTGCGGAGAAAGATGGGGCAAAAAAAAAATAAAAAGAAAAGAAAAATCAAGTTAAGACTTGAGTAGAAATTCGACATACTGTTGAGGCTTGATGAAAAAGAGGAAAGTGAGCTTTAACATAGAATTTCTCTTTGTAGTTTGACTTTTCTTTAAATAAACCTCCGTTATTCTTACACAAACTTGCTGTGCCACTCAATCAGGTTTAATCTGTTAGGGTATTCCTTTATTCCTTGGGGGATTTATAGTTTTGCTGCAATATTTCAACACTGAACCCTTCAACCACCTAAAACCTATAGGATCAATATAGATCTTTCATAAAAGGCTTGGTTATTGCTGCCAAGTGTAATTATGATTTTAACATGGTCACATGTGCTTTCATGACACAGACTCTCACTTCATGATGTAATCAAATTCCACACCAGGCCGCTGTTGGTTAATACCAGTGTTGTCATGCACCTGAAGGTACAGAACATGTCAATCAAATCAGACTCGAGACCGGCAGCAACAGAAACAGAGTGACACTCTAGTTTTTCCCCTCCTCTGCTTCTCTCTCTGTCTCCTATAGAGCTTCCTGGAAGGCTGCGATTGGCCGCCTGTCCGGGTAGTGATAGCAGCCCTGGAGCCGAGGATGATTGATGATGGCGAGGGCAAGGCCGAGCGCTGGCAGCATAAAGCCCCATAGACGCCTCAATAAAGAGCCTGGCTAGTGGAGAGCCTGGGCCCCGCTCAATAGGGCCCCCTCCGCCTCCGAGGACCCACGGCTAGAGGAGTGCATGGAGAGAGGGAGGGAGAGAGGAAGAGAGAGAGAGAGAGGGAGAGGGAGCGGTGCTCTGTTGTTGGATAATCCATTTAGCTATCGAGCCAGCAGCCGTCTGAGGCTGGATAAGTGCAGCGACGGATGTGTGTGGGGTGAAAATAGCAGGGGTTGGCTGGTGGAGTGCTGGGGGGGGGGGATGCAGGGACGAAGGATATGGAGAGAGAGGGGGGGGGGAGATGGATCATTCAGTCTCAGGATGCATAATGAGAAAAAGGGAAGCAGATGAACAAAACTGGATTTGAGATCTGCAGGTTACTTTTCACACACGCTAGAAATTATGAGCCAAAAAAAAAAGAAAGTTGACCACGAGACGGTGATTGGTGCCTAGACTGAACCATACTGCTGAAGCCTTTCTGCTGCTGCTCTGGTGGCCATCACTCAGCCTACAGATGCATAACTTGTGGTGACCTTTGCTTCAGCAGATCAATGAGACCCTGCTAGGTTGGATTCCATCGGTGCTGCGTCCACTGCTGTGGCCCCAGACCGCATGCAGCCCTGTTGTAACCCCCCCGGCGCACAGCAGCTCTGAAAAGCACAATTAGGCAGCAATCTGCTCCTACCAAGCCAGCTTTCAGTGGCTCCAGCATGGCTACACGATGTCCTGCAGACCCTCCTGGCTGGAGTTGGCAGGATGGAGGTCCGAGAGAGCGGCGGGGCCGAAGGCTGATGGCCCGATGATCGTTTTTACTCTGCAGGGTTCAAAGAGCTCATGGATGGCAAATTATTATGCATCTAGAGGCCCTGCATATGTTGCACTTACATTTGATTTTCAAAGAATTGAGCCGATTCCAACAGACTAAGGCAATATTATAACAAGCTGAATCAAGGTTCCCAAATGCACCAAAAGTCTGAATTATTGTCGTTTATTAGAGCTAAAATGAGCTTTAAAACATTTTGAAAATGTTGTAATCTGAAAAGTACTTTGTATATGTTCTTTCTTAGCTATGCCTTGTGTAATTCAGTCATTGCAATTTGTGTTGTAATGTCCTGAATGAAAATAAATTGAACTTTCTTCTTTTAGTTTCTGCTCTTCCATGCATTGATTAAGGGAATATATGCAGAGACATTTTACATTTTGAGGTCTCAAGTCATTTGAGATAAATCAACTCAGGTTTGCCAGATAGTCTCAATTTATGTCCTTTAGATCACATTTTAATTTTTACTTAATATGTTGATTTCTTTATGGCTGATAGGGATACGCAGATATGACTTACTAGGACACAACCTCAACCATAAATTAAATCGGAACGGCACAATTAATTAACATTATTTGGTACTAGTGCAAAATCTTTAGAGTAAACTGCAACACACCTTTCCATGGTAAATGGCCACATGAACACTGAAAGAAAATGAACTTGCCAGCTCAACTTTATTTCTGCTCAAAATGGATCAGTCAGCTCAAACGTCTTCAGGCAGTCGAGTGGAAAATCAGTATTTGGTGACTTAAATCTGACCGAAGTCTTAATTCTACAGATCTAAATGTGTTTTTAAAACTGTAGAACACAATGTCTTTGCATTTAGAAATCTTACCCCACAAACGTGTCCCCAAGGTCAAGAATGAATCTCCTCGCTCAGAGTTAAGAGTTTTCAATTAGTCTTTGCAGCCCGAGGCTCAGAGCAGCAAACTGCTCGGTGACGAACGCTGTACATCCCAAATGAAATGAGCAAAACTTCTTAACAAAAGTTGACAACTGCAAGGTCTCATCAGAGTTGATGAGCATCAGGGTGCAGCCTGCAGCGAGGAACTCTAAGCAAACGTCGGGAGGTGACAGAAACGCTAAGAACAGTAAAGAATCATGGACGCTACCTTCTGCTCAGAAGACATACCGGCCAGTAAATCTCACAACAAATACAGCACATTCACGATGACGGCAGCAACGACTCGATCAACACACCCGTTCAGGTGCGTTCTGAAGCTGCACGGTGTTCACTCTCATCCCTGCTTATGTTTGACTTGTTATTAAGTTTAACAATATTTTCATAATGTTAATCAACTATTTAAAAAATTTACCAATTAGCCTAAAACTGCCCAACTAACAACAAATTACACCTGATTGCTTTACGGCCAATTAAAGTCACGTGAAATCTGTGTGAGCAGCTCCAAAGCAATAGGTTAATGAAAGCGTAACAGTCAAACGTGTCTATATTGATTTGTGATTAGTGCGGGGGGCTTATTCATGGGGTACCCATAACTTGATTCTGCCTCGGATTTTAATTGCCTAATTGGAGTGATTATTTAGCAATGGGAAACCATTCCACCTGTTCCTCCTCTGTACTTCTGGAAGTGTCAACTGTGTTTGATGTAGTCATGTAGGACATGTACAGTTATCCTGCCCAGTGCTGGAGGAAGTACTCAGAACCTTTAAATAAACAGGCAACAATGTAGAAATACTCCATTACAAGTAATAGTTCTGCGTTCAAAATCCTACTAAAGTAACAAGGTATTATCAGGAAAATGACCCACAAGATAAATGTGAGGGTTCATGAGAACTGTATTCTATATTTATTCAGTTTTATTTATAGTAACTTTACATGTACATAGACTTACATTTACTTACTTTACTTACTATTTTCTGCTGTATTTGTGTGTATAAAAATGGATGAACTATATTTTGTTTTGCAACCAACAGCTGTTTGTATAATAATATTTTGAACAATTATTATTACATTTTTATAGGCGCATGTGTCATTTTGGATTTTACTACTGGATAACTATATCTATAACTATAACTATGGGATAACTACTGGCTAAACTAAAGCGGTTAAATAAATGGGTAACGCTGCAGATTATGCCCTGCAACGTATAGTGTATATGTTTTTTCTACTAACAGTGTAACAGTAGAGTACATACCGAGGGAATAACAATCTGGCAACTTAAAACCAATTTATACTGTAAGTATTTATACACTAATGGACTAGAGGTAGTTTTTTTATTCCACACATTCTAATTCCTTGTCAAATCCTGGCGCCTACATTACCCACAATGCAACACACCCACCGACAGTTCAATCTGCGATTCGGGTGTGATCTTCATTCTAACTCCAAGTCTTTTTTTAAACTTGTAATATTCAGCCCATGTCAACTTTTTTATTTATCAAATTTCACGCAGCTCCCTCTCCTCTTTTTTTTTTTTCTTCCCCCACAACACATGCAGTCATCCTCCCCGACACCTGGAAACAGACTGATGTGCAAAATCTGTGGAGTTCCCCTTTAAAGTTCTAGCATTTAGCTACTTTCCACCACTACCCCTCCCGGTTTCAAAAAATAAATGCGGTTAGAAACGCAGTTCAAATTTATTCATATAACGTGTACATTATGTCAAGATTTATGCATCCATAACTTGGGATGGGATTTGTGATGTCCCCTTTATGACTGACATGGAAGACATGTGTTTTATGTTTACAAATCTAATCCTGAGTGGGCTGCGAGGTTGAGCTATTATCCAGCACCGACTTATTTCATATCGCGGCTGTTGTTGTGTGCATTGTTGGTGGGCAGAGGTTAACAAAAGGCCAAGACAAATCCAAGCCACCGGCGTTGGCCGCATTGGGAAATGTTGGCAAGCGGGCCAGAGAATAATCATAGGCTAATCTGATTTCCAGCTCTGATAATGGAGGCCGGGCTAAATAAGAAAAATTCCAGGCAAATTTGTGCAAATGAAAAAGGATTCCTCCTGCCATAATGGTATGGTGCAAGGCAGCCTCTAATGAGCAATAATCTGTCTAAGAGCTTCGCTCTCTCTCTGTTTCGCCCTCCATCTTCTATCTCATCCTGTCTCACCCCTCCACCTCCTCCCCCCACTACTCCAGCTCTCATCAGCTTCCTCGCTCTTCCTGAGGAGGTGCATGTAACAGCTATGTGACACTGATATGGAAGAGAGGAGGAGTAAAAGCTGCACAATAGAGGTGTGTAGAGTATTATTTGAGAGTAGTCTGAGGGTTGATGCACTTAATGAAGGCGTTTCACCAGGATATATAATGAACACTGCACAAATCTCCTTATTACCAAGGGGTTTTGGTCCATTACTGAGCCCTTAAATTATTTTCTTTAAAAGAAAGTGAAACATCTGCCAGAGCAGTGATCAATGTTTAACCTGTTTCCAACTGAAAGGGTTATTTGGGAACTTATTTCAACCATTTTCCAGGATGAAGTCTTCCCTCCTTTTAGTGCAGCAATGTGCCCATTTTGTTTTCCGATACTAATTTCTAAAAGACATTTTGAAACAACAAAAAAAGAAAATACATTCAGTATGTTTATTAGACCTTGAGCATACAAACCAAGCTTTTTGGTTGAGTTACATAATAAAGGATCTTTAACCCACTTCCCAAAATTAGACCCCTTTTCTTTTTTCTAATCCAAACAAAATAAATGACATATCTTCTATGAAAATGAAAATGACCAGTTGTATGGGTGTCCGATATTTTATATGTTAAAACTAAAACATGTTAATATTTTGCTTGTGTTTTACAAAAAGAGCAAGGACGCAGATAGTTACAAATCTCTTTCACCTACGTGGTTAGAAGAGTCTTTTGGAATATATTTTGTAAATACGTTCAGAACAGCAGTAAGTTTTGTTAAATGACCTTCTGGGTATTCCAAAGATCGCCAGTTATTGATTCGTCAGTAAACATGATTCCTAACTCTGTCACTTCAATGGAGTGGTAATACACGAGGTAGCTAGCTAAAGCTAACGCAGTCTAATACAACAGTGCTGCAATAAATCCTACCTTCATGAGGGTTATAATGTTCAGCTTTTTTAAAACTGTTTTAAAGAGGTATTTATTGAACTTTATTTTGGAGGCTGCAAATTGTGACGCTGTTGGATTGTATTGCTTTATACTGACCGGTGTTTAATAATTAGTCTACTCTAGTTTTAGCTAGGTGTGACTAATGTATTGGCAACTGGATGTAGGACTCAATAGACAAAACGTACTTAGAAAAATATCTATATATATTTTGCAGTTTAAAGCACAATTAAAGGGCCAAAGGTGACATGACAGTGAAAAGATTTTTTCAGTTAAGAAATAAACACCACGTATCCCCTCGTGCATCATATTGTCCCGCTCTGTCGAAATGATACTTCTGTGTTTTAGACACGGGATTTTAACAGGTCTTTAAGGTCCAGAAACACATTAACAAAGTACAGTGAACATGAAAACCCCCCCACCAAAATGGCAGTAACACAGAGGTTTTTCTCATTACAGCACTGATAAACCACACAACACTCCTCCCCCATCTCTCTCCCCCCTCGGCCAGCAGCAGCAGCAGCTTGGCTCAGTGTTCCTGACAACTTCCATAAATTATTGGAGATTTTCATATTTCAAATTTCATCTGCATTCATGTGGAGCGGCCAGGGCCCCGGCGGAGCCTAGCGTCGGGGTGTCGGGTGTGGAGGCAGCAGCCCCCTCGGTAGCAGCGCTGCAACCGGCTGCCTGGCTCGGTGGCCCCAGAGACCCTTGGCTAATTGAATTGCATCCCCTGATTAGATTATCCTTGCGGCAGCTTGCTGCCAATCTGAAGTATGGGTGCCTTCTATCCTACTTAACCCTTCTGCCCCCCACCCGCTGCTGCCGGCACACACACACACACACACACACATCCAAGGCAGAGTGCCCAATATATTCAGGGGCCATCAAAGTTGGCCAGTTTTGTTATTTTTCTTTTGCATTGTCTTGCCTTGTAAAAGTGGCCATCTTTCACCGCCTGGCCCTCACCACCGCTTGCTCTTTAACAAACAGCCGACCCTGGCAAACTGTGACTTGTTTTTCTGTTTGTTTTGCTTCTTTTTTCCTCCGCAGGTTCTGTTCAGAGATTGTGCGGTCAACTTACTGAGGGGACTGGCTCCACAGTGACAGAGCCACACAGACACACAGGGCCCGGCGCTTTATTCAGTCCCATTTCTAAAGAGCACATTTGTATCTATCTATCACAAGTTAATTACCCTCTCACTTAATTTCGGATTATGTGTGTCTCAACAACAAACTTTCATAGGTATCATATAAGTTAATGCTCACATTTTTCTTCAAGTATAGTAGATGCTCCTAACATTCTACTTTCTTAAAAATTGCATCCTTTATCTATATTATGCGTCTATACTTTCTCTTGCTACTGTGACACTTTAACTGCAAAGTGTGGGCTTATGTTAATGTGTGTTATGTTTGTGGACTATAAACAAGATATTATTTCTAACAAATACAGTATAGTAGTATTAAACTTGTGTCTGTACATTTTGTGACTGTTATGTCAAATTTTTACATTAACATAATACTGATACAATAAAGTCTATCGTAAACAAGCAGTGGTGGGTATTTACTCACGTTCTGTACTTTATTACAATTTTGAGGTACTTGTACTTTTCCATTTTCATTTGATGTTTCTTGGTTCTTCTACACTTTAGAGGCAAATATTGTTCACATCTATAGTTACTGGCTGGTGTACAGATTCAGATTTCACTTTAATAAATACGGTCAGTTTATAAAATGTGACCATATCATTGTTATAGATTACACTACGCAAAGGTATATAAAGTAGTTAAAAGTAGATGCACCTCCACCAGCTACAACATTAAAAAGCTGCTTATACCAACGTGCACTTATAATAATTATATTTTCCTGATAATGCTTCTGTACTTTTTTTGTGGAATTTGTACTTTTGAAAACAGTATTAACCTAAAAGTTTAAAACTAAGTCTGTGATCCAAATGTAAACAAAAAGCCAGCACTACAATAAAAATCACACTCATAATAGTCAACGTGTTACTCTCACACTGACAGTACACTAACACTGGAACAACTTATTCTATGTCTGTAGTGTTTCCTAATGCTGTCAAATGTGTGTTTACATCAGTCATGTTCATAAAAAAACTGGCCTATATTTTTAAATATGATCGGATGAGAGACACAAATCGCAGATTTTCCATTTGGAACCAAAGCCTCAAATGTAAATGGTAAATAATCCACAGATTGGGACTTTAATGGCAACTATGTTTACATAATGTTATGCATCTACATTCATACATCTTTAATTCTTGTTCTGTGTCACAGTAAAACTTCCCTGATCACGAATCAGATATCACTGCTATGAAATACATATGGCTGCATTTAACAATCCTTTTCATTATAGATTAATCTGATGATATTTTTTTATTAACCGATTAGTTGTTTGGGCTCTAAAATGTGTAAAAATGGTGAAAAATGCCAGAGCTCAAGTCGATATATATATTCAAATAACTCACTTTTATCGACCAATTAGTCCAAGAACCAAATATATTCATAGAAAACAAAAACATTCACATACGAGAAGCTACATTTGTCAATTATTGGCTAAAAATGGACAACAGAACTATTGAGATTCCTTTCTGTCAATCATCTACAGACCGTCGGGCTCTAAAATACAAGGTGTGATTCCACAGTGCAGTATTTCGTATAAAGAAATCCACCAAACAACAACATAAACGGACTCCGGCCTCATGACCCTGCGATGACTGCACCACCTCAACCCCCCTCCACCCCCAGCAGTTTCTGGCACTAGCAGGCCATGTCATCTCTTGCATTGCCACATTTCAGTTTTGGGACGATGCATAACCCAGATGAATGTAAGTGTTCGCTGAGGAAAAGTCATGTTCTGATGTAATTATCATCTATTGCTTCCTGTAATCGTATCAGATCTCTTTTGAACAATAATCTCATGGTGAACGTCTGGAACGGAGCCCTCCTCCCTGTTTATTGTTCTCCACTCTGGTAAAACACAATTGAATTGAGGACTCCGCTATTAGATTTTTTGCTCTGTAGAATAAACTGAAATTGTATTTTTGCTGGAAATTATCAATACATCTCAGGGAGCAAAAGTAAGAAGACACAGAGCAAAAGTAGACCCTGGGTAGAGAGAGGCAGGGAGGATGAAATGGATGAAAGATGAGGAAGAGTTTATGGGAAGACTTTCACCAACTGGAAAAGGGATTTATTGACATACATCAGATGTATATGCTACAGTTTGTAAATCACATCAAAACTGCAAAATACTGCTCCTGCTCAGAAGACACTTTATTGTGCGCCTGTTAAATCCACTAAGTAAACTGGGTATATTGAAATGTGGAAGCGGAAGCAGGGTACAGTAAATAAAAAAAAAAAAAAATCACTTTTGCCAAGAATAAAAAATAAAACAAAAATACCTTTTTTCTGTTTTTGGAGCATAGAAAAGAAATCCAATTTCGAATGTCTGAAAGTTACAGAAGTTACTGCAGTGTGTCATTTATCAGATAAAATACAACGTCAACTTTTAAATACGTGAACAGAAAACAATATTGCCATCAGCAGCAGTTGATATTCTCCTTACTGAACAACACCTCAGCGCACACACCACATAAACTCAGTTCTGAACAGTTCGCTCTTTTCTTTTGTTGTGTAAATGATTCTGACATCAACAAACAAAAAAGTAAAATTATACTTACAGACTTTAAAGCGATGCAGCAGGTCTGCAGTGTTTTGCATCTCGTCTGTGAAATATTGATGACACACAGAGTTTGAGGCAAACCAATACCTTTAATTCAATCAGTAAACTGAGACAGTAAACATGGGCCGCTAAAGAAATCCATCCTGAAATGTGATTTACGAAAAAAAAGGCAGCAGTGCAAGCCAGGGATTTTGTGTTTGGCATTAAGACATTTACAAATGGAAATATACACAAATGTATCCATGATTACACAAGCAACTGCACTGCTTGTAGGTACTTTGTTTCTAATCATGTGTGACTGGCGGATCAAACCTCATTGCTCAAAATTTTGGGGTTTTTTCTTGTGTGAAAATTGTGCAGTTTGACTGGCTGTTGGTGCGTCTGTTTCCCCCCCATGACACATTAACTAGAGAGAGTCGGTTGCTAATTTAGAGAAACAGATAGCAGTTTGTCACCTTTGCCAAAGTGTGACACTTACTGAGATTAATCTAAATTATAGTTCTTAAAATGATTACGGGCAATTTTAGTTCTTGTTTAATACAGTCACACCAGTTTAATAGTCAGAATAATAATCTTGTCTTGTTTTTTTAGATTGAATAACAAACGCCAGATATTGTGTCCGTTTGATTGTGGTTCAGGACCTGAGATCATGTCCTTGATATGGTTTCTGGAAATTTGGGGATTATAACGTCCCGCTGAGGTGCTTATGCAAACAAACGACACCTGGTGGGTTTTAAAAGCTTCCTACAGGTAATTACTTTAGATATGACCCTTGAATCAGAATAAAATAATTGACTAACCCTACACTGAACAGTGATTGTCCAATCATGGCTTAGCAACCGTAAGGGCGAACCTGTCAAGTGATATTCGGTATCTTAAGGGTTTGCCGGGTCTTGTACCAAAACAAAAAAAATACAAGAGCAAAGATGTAAGTTATGGATTAAACAGTGTGTTTATCTAAAGTAATATTAGCTGCAAATGTTAGCATGTCTTGCTAACTAGCGTGTAGCAACTCAGCGTTACTTCCAAGGCCAGGAGTTAGCATATCTTTAGCCATCTACGCTGTTTTTACAGTTAAATAGATTGCAGGTTATATTTTATGGCGCTATATCAGAGTTCAGGTTAAAGTTAGCGGCTCTGTCCTGCTCTTTATTAGATTTGGGGAAGTTTACGCTCCAGACAAATTTATTACCCGAGCGGTACTTTTGCCAAGCGCCTCGGTTAGTCCTCATCCTGAAAGCCCTTTATATTGTAACATTAAAACTGAAATATATAAGCATCCAAACATGGGAAAAATAAATGGGCTCCACAAATAGCTCCTCCCACTTTGCATCTCTATGATTAAATATTCGTTTTCAGTCAAGCATTTTTGGTAAATTCCAATTTGTCTAAAATCCTAGCTATTTGTGTTCCTTTCAAATCAAGGCTGGATGATTGAAAGAGAAATGTGCTCACCTGTTTCTGCCCGGTCAGGGGGGCTGAGGATGCTCCGGCATGTGCAGGCATGGGCAGCCTTCTCTGCTTCCCTCAGTGGCCATACAGCCATCCATCCAGCTCTCCTGAGTCACTTTTCATAATTATTGAATTACATTCCTGGCAACCCATTAAGCAGGACATTCTCTTCTTAACCACCTGCTCTTCCCCCCTCCTCCACCCCATTTTGCGCCATCAATCTTTCAGCGTTACCGGAGCCCCTAAAAGCTTTCTGACTGCTCTATAATGGGGGACAGCGCGGGGTCAGGGGGTGCTACAGGACTGTGTGCTCAGGAGCAGTGATGCCTCAGCATTTGGGTGGGGAGCAGGGCAAAGGGATGGGTGGTGGTGGTGGTGGTGTGCAGGGGAAGTGGGGGTCACTCTCTGCAGCCTGGCTGTAATAGGTCACCGACTGGACCTTTGGCTGGGAACAAGAGGAGAAAAAATATGTTTGTATGTGTGTTTCCGCGACCGTGTGTGCGTGCATATCATGTGTAGTCTATGTAACATTGTAAGGTGTTTCATAAATAAAGAAATCTGCTGTGAGATTCTCTGTAAGATGTTATAAATCTGTCACGTTCATTTCATTTTAGCAATGGAGATGTTGTAATTTCCTCCGTGTGCTTCGCCTAATTCTACTTCAGCTGGCAATTTCCTACATTTCCCAGAACGACCTTTGACATCCTCCAAAGAATACGGAAGCGCTTGCAGGATTCAGAATTTGTGGGATCAAGTATCAAATTCCTCTGTAGGCTCGAAGCGAGTCTAAAAGGGTGTATATATTGTATTATAATTATTTTTTATAATTATTATGACTAAACTTTAATTCTTGTTTGTTTTGTGTAATATATTAAATTCTTTCACCCTGTCTGTCTTATCTGTAAAATCATTATTCAGTGTTTTCCTTTTGCACAAATAATAATGCTAAGAAAAAAATAAAGTAACATTTGGATATAGAAACTAATAATGATAGAATACAATAGTACATTGCATAGGTATTTAATTCCTGCCTATTTCATAATGAGATTTTGAAAATGTTCCTGTGAACCACACCTGTTCTCTGCACTCACACTGTATATTAAAAAAATAAAAAATAAAGTAAAGTTTATGTTAACATAAACATACAGCAAAATCATATAGAGGGAAGGCCACTCCATTTCCTTGGATTACAAAACATTTAAGTCAAAGATAATATATATTTTGTAATCCTGTCTGGTTCCACCCATTCTGGAAGTACTTCCACTCAAATGATATTTTACACAAAAAGCAGATAATACTTTTTGCTGCTCTGCCACGTTGTACTGCTACATGTTTTGACCCTCACCACATGAGCATCGCTAACATTTTGGTATTTTGACGTGAGGTGGTCTTTTCAATGTGTTGTCCAGGAGATTTCCACTCAAGTCAATGTTAAGTGAATAGGAAGGTTAGGTTCGTCTTTACCCTGCTGGCTTATTGACTCGTCTGTCAATACCACAGCAGGGAAAATCCATAAAGCCTGCAAATGTTATCTAAACATCCGTTTGTGGGTGTTCGTGTTGACTCATGCATGCGAGGCTTTAAAGGTCTTACACAATAAATATCTTACTAGAATGCACATTGTATACATGAATACTTTCTCTTGCTTGGGTGGGAAACATGCCTTTATGAAATGAATATGTTTTTCTGTATCTTATGAGGACGAGTGCCCTCATAGGAAAACAAAGATGAAAAATATCCTAACTAAAGGAGATTACAGTGGAATTTGACAGCTCATGTTTAGGACTTGAGTTTAGGTTAAAGCTGTTATAATCAATTATTGGCTTTAGGGGGTGAAGGAGCTCCAAAGCAAGCTAACAGACACCCTGCTTCATCATTTTATGTCCCTTTAAAGCTGTAAAAGGTAATGCTTTAGCGAACCAAAACCATGTTGCCACACAAGAACGGTGATATTGGACGATCCTGCCAAACCCATTCAATTATTGTTGAAAACAAGATTATAAAAGCTTTAAAACATACTGTATCTGCGCATGGCAACTACATAGTGGCCGAGGTCAGGGACAGAGTGTGATTAAGGCAGATTAAGGTACAGATAAGATTAAGCAACTAAAACACTTGGTGAACATTAAGTGCAGATCTGTGAGGGGACGCCAACTCTGCACTCTTGTGCGAAAAAAATCCCACCTCCACATTATTATTCTAAATACATAAAATAAAGAACATGCAACTTCCTGCTCTAGCAGTGAGCATTCTGCCCGAACAGTCGAATATGGATGGAATTCCTACCGATACAAACAATTCTCTGTTTTTCACGCTCAGCAGCAGTTTTGGTCTCCAACTCCTGAGAGAAATATCTTCCGCTCTCGCTGCAAAATGCGCCACTATGTTCACCAGCTAGGTGCTAACTTTATATGTCCACCATTTGGTGCTGGGCAGGTAGCATACAGTGGGTTTATCAGAGAGTTTCTGCTGAAAACAACTGCCTGCTGCTGCTGGAAACAAGGCTGATGAGAGCCCACTAAGACTGCAGTGTACAGTAAATGTTCCACGCAACCAAATCATTTAGCTAAAGGAGGCTGAAAAGCTCCATAGAGCTACATAGGTGTGTGATAATTACCTGCGGATGTTTCATTACAATCTACACCTTTTACTTAGCTTGAATTAATATTAATGTAAAAGTGCAGCTTTAAATTGCATCACTTTTGGTCAAGATTAGCGTTCATGAAAAAATGAACACGAGGGCCTCGCAAGGATAGTCTAACAAATGTGTGTGTGTGCTTACAGTAAACAGTAAACAGTATCAGTGCCGATGTAGGGCTTATGCCTCACCTCACAGCATGCTGCTCATTACTTAATGCTCAGATCCCAACACGTATTATTCATCTCTGACAGCTTGCCTGCTTTGCATAAAACAAAGACACACACACACACACACACACACACACACACACACGTGCTGCACATACTCAAGAACACGTGTACACCTTAACTAACAGGCTGCAATGTTTGCATGCTTACTGTACAGCTAAATGAATCCCATGTACTGTATCGGCACACATATGCTGCATATAAAAGTGACCTTGCACACCATACCTCAGCATATCTCTCTCACACACACACAGAGCATATGAGTAATGAACAACCTTAATAACACCTCCAACTTTTCCTCTTCTTCTCTCTGCTGGCTGTTTAAATTCACATCCCCCTTTAACGTCGCTCTAATCTGATTACCGCCGGGCTAATGGCTCTCCTTCTGCTCCTCCCAGACGCTCTGCCCAGACCTTGGAAACCACACACACACACACATATAAATATACAGAGTGTTCAGGGTGTGTGCTGCTGCAGGAGAGCTACATCTGCAAAGTATGGCCGAAGGGAAAAGAGATGAGAGAAAGAGGGAGAAGTTGGTGTACGGTGTTTACATGCATGTGGGTGAGTGTTTTTGGGGGTAAGGGGGGGGGGGGTAGTTGATCAGCAGCCAACTCCACTCCAAAGACCCTCCCCTCGCTCTCCCTTTCTCTTCCCTGCAATACCACCACCTCCTCCTCCACCCTCCCCTCGAGTAAATCTATAGGGAGGGAAGGCAGAGACAGGTGCATTTCTCCACAAATTGAGTTAGCCAAGACATGCCACATCCAATTGGACTAAATTGATGTGAGAGTTTGTGATGTCTGCCGTGGGTATTACAGCAAAGGTCAGTGTGCCGAGACAATGACATCAATCTGGTCCACGTGGCCGAGCGCTCGGGCCCCCGCCAGCCCCCTGATTCAGATGCAAACCTGCAAACACAGCCAGGGGAAGGAGAGGGCGGACAAATGCTGGTTGCAAACTGGTGGGCATTTTGTGATCGCCTTTGAATAGAGGCTAAACAAGACCCCGACACACCCTGGTTGTTACATGCTGCCGATGGCCAATGAATACAATAGATGCCCTGTAGATAAAACATGACGGCTGGTTCCTTACCAGTTTATTGTTTTGATTGTAAAGCATCCAAACCAGAGTCCAGAGGCATCGAGAAGCTTCAAAGCTGTGTTTTCATGCAGAGAATGACTCAAGTATTCAGTGATATTCAGAGGTTGGGTTGTTTACATACCTTATCAAACCACGTGACAGAATATTAATCTAGGCTATCTGGGAAGTTATTCCAGTAGATACATTTTATACAATAATCAAAGTCTGAAAAAAATGATGAATCCAATCTTAACAGGAATGAGAAAACTGTGTTTTTATGTTTGCCAATTATTTTGTTGCCATCAAATTGAAACCATAATGGGTCAATGGTGTTTCCATGCTACAGTAATAAAAACAGCCCCGTGGACTGGGTTTGTCATAAACAGGATATACTATATGAGATTAGCTGAGTTACTCTAACCCAGTCACAACATGCATCATCACCTGGTTACTTGAATGAATGTAAACAGAACTATGAAATGAATTAAATTTAGATTATGTTGCAGCCCTTTCGCAGATGCCAGCTGAGGCGATCTAGTGGACCAATTATAAGACTTTTGGTATTATTAAGTATTAATCATTTTGACCCCAAAATGTGTAAAAATAGGGCTTTAGGGTTTAAAATACCAGAGTTTACCTTTAACATAAGATTTAAAGGGATACTGAGAAGAGAGACAACTCTCATGACACATCTGTTGGAGCTCAGGTATGGAGCTGGAGGTAGGAGGCGCTTAGCTTAGCTTAGCATAAAGACTGGAAGTAGTAACACACAGCATCTAAAATGTATGTTAAATTGACAATTTGTGGTTTTAGAATGAGTTGCAGAACAGTTTATTTATAAGCCAACAGCGTCTCTCGTGGTTGCCTGGCAATTTCACCGTGACGACAAGACTCCGGGAAGTCTCTGTGCCCAGCTACTGTTGACAAACTAGTTACAGCACGTAACTCCCTATATGAAAGTACTCCTTTATAAACTGAGGTTTTTATTTAAATGCAACTGTGAGCTATGGTGGGTTTGTAGCCATTTCACCACAGGTTTATTTAAAATTACTTTTGACTGTGTGGCACGATCACGTACTAGTTGTACGTATTTCAACGTATTAAAAACATCAGGGTTCATACCCCTTCTGATAATGCTAGCTACCACAGCTAATTTGCTTACGCTACTATGACTACTAATATACTTCTCTTATGATGTCGGTACAACTTCAAATGCTACAACCAACCCACAATAAATTCAGTTAATGTATCTATCACATTTTCCTGACTCTAGGATGTTATTTATATATAGAGGCCTACCAACAATGAACACATATTGCCTATCAATTTCACCTCCAACACGTGAGTGGTAGTGGTTTAGGGCTACTTTGCCTCTACTCTCAGGAAATCCAATAGAAACTTCATCATGCTGTCACCTCTGCCAGGGCCTGCAAACCCAGATTTCAGGGGTATGGCTTTCAGCCCACCTCCATTCAGAGAGCCATTTTCTTTGATCACATTAGCTTTATTGCTCCTCTTACGGTTCCCTCCGTCTTCTCACTGATACTCTATATCAGCCCAGGGCTATTGGTTTTCATTCTGTGGCTTCAATCTGGACCTGGACCAGGCTGAGCTAGGCCAGCTTACACTGACGTTAATTCATATAAAAGCTATATGAACAGCCAAGTTCAACTCCTGACTTCACAAGCTCACTCCATCAATGGGACATTACGTTTGTTTTTAAAAAGGTAAATATACAGTAACAGTAATTTAACAAATCGATATTATTCGTAAAGTGCTTCTGTGTATTTAGTTTTATTTGGAGTCATATTCATTTTTATCAAATGAAAAACATCTCAACGCAATACTTTGTAGATACATGGATGTTTCTTTGTGCAGCTTTACCTCCATCTTTATTTAACCAACCAATGGCTGTACTTTGAAGAGCAGCTGGGCAGCTAAAAGTGACTAATTTCCCAATAAAGTGTCAGCAAATATCAGCTGATTAAGAACAAGTCATCGTCTGCTCTTTTTGTTTTCCTGGAACCTACGGGATCCACGAAGAAAGTTCAATTCATCCCCAGTCAGTGGAATCGCAGGGCAGAGATTTGTCTGAGAAGCAATTTACTGTCATTTTCAGAGAGAGTGCTGGCCTGATGCATAAACATCGTTCCTAATATGCCAATTCATCATCATGCAGCTGGGGGATTCTGGGTGTGTTCTGATCAAATTTGCACCCAGCGATGATGAGGGGCATGTTGGTTTTGATGCAGAAAAGTGCAGATACAGCTATTTGTCATGTCAAGCTTCTACAGGGGAGGCAGAGGAGGAAAGATGCACAGCGTAGAATCAGAAGGGATAGAACAGGAGCCACGCTAGCGACGGCAATGTCAGCCAGTCCTCCACTTTGTTCCAGAGTGAAATATCTCAACTATTGGATGGATTTCCATTCATTTTTAGTGGTGGAATCCCAGTGGTGGAAAGTAGTTAAGAACATTTACTCAAGTACTTCTACTTTGAGTATTTCCATTTTCTGCAACTATTATTGTACATTTACTCCACTACATTTATTTTATAACTTAATCATATATAATCAACAAATAAATGATGATGATGTATAGGTTGTTAAGATAATAATTTGATCCCGGGGGGGAAATTCACATGCTACAGTACCTTGTTGGCACTCAAACAGGAGCAATCAGTGCATTTGTTGGGGACTATTTTCGGTGGCAGATTTGGTGCTTTGGTGAGTGTGTTTACAGCAGCAGGACGATGGAAGTGGGATCGACTCAAAATAAACTACAGTGCCCAGGTTCTTGGTAATTAAGGAAAATGTCGCACAGTGTGTTTGTAATAGGTTTTGGACAATAGTGCTGTGTATCCTTTAATAATGTTGTTGTTGCTTCAATTTCCAGACTATTCAAATGACTCTGAAATACGGCAAATCCAGCACCACTGCTGCTGAAACGTATGTTTAACGTCCTCTAACAAGCAACCTATCGGTTCTCTAAGCTGTGTGCAGTGCAGCCCACTAACACGCATTTTCTGACAGCTTTATAAAACATTCTAGGACACCCATTTTGAGTAGCAGCCAACTCACCAGCCACATATATTGATTTCAGCCGGAATACCGAATCTATCTCTTCCAGCTCTGTGGTGCAGCATCATCCTTCAGAGCCCAGGGAGCGGCCTTCTGGGAACAGGAAGTAAATCAGAGCTTGCAGTGGACAGACCGACTCTGATGGCTCCCATCTGGCTGTTCTTTAAGGATTCCTTCCAATCAAATTAGCTTTGATTGATCAACAGGCGCCACACCATTGGACAGTGGTCATGACAATATAAAACCTTCTGCCATCAATATGGATGGCTTTCCTGAGGAAGAGCAATGGTGACATGAAAGCACATGAAATTCAAGAAAGTTGACGACATTAAAGATGGATGCTGTTCACCACAAACTCCTTATAAACAAACGTGAAAACAAGACCTTTGTGGTGTTGAGATACACATCAAAAATCTACCACCCGCTCTCATAAACCTGTTGATTATTCTTGACAATGTAGGCTGTTGTCGAGCAGTTTATTCATTAAATAAGCAATTTATTCCCCTTATTTATCCATAATATGAAACAATACTACTCCAAAATGGAAAAGTCTTCAGCTGTGTTCAGAGTTTACAGTCTCAATTCTGCAAACAAATCTCAAACTTCACAGAAGACTAGTATTACAGCAATGAGCCAAGAATGTAATTAATACATTTCTATTTTGGTTTTAATGTGATTTAAATATATAGTGCATGCAGTAAGGTAATGAGATGGCCGACAGTATAATATATAGTATAAGAACTCTAAATATTAAATCAAGTTGAAAACAATATTTGGATTTTGTTTTGTTGGTCAGGAGTTTAAGTCTTAACAGCGGTATGAAATAACATTGACGCACTCAAATTCAGAGCATCAAAAGACAAACAAGCAAACAGCTAAAAAACCTGGAGGGTTAATTGGTCCTAGAACAGTAACTGTTAACCTGAAAGATGAAGAGAGGGAGTACAGCTCTGTCTTTATCAATGCCACAGGGGGCATAAAACTTAGAGCACAACAAAAAGTGTTATCTGAAAGAAACTGGAACAGGAGTGGTCAGCCTGAAAAGAACATTTCAACTTTAGACAATAATGCACTCTTAAAATGTTGATGGAACAGACCCTTTTTTCATGGCAGACATTTTGACAGGTGGAAGTAATAACATTAACGATGGCTGCATTCCACCGAGTGTCCCAGTACGCCATCTTATTGAGTGATACCAGAGTAACCGGCTCTCCTAAATGAAATGCAGCCATCATTAATTTTATTAATTCCACTTGTGCTCTTTCCTGCTTTAACAAGTCAAAATGTCTGCTGTGAAAAGGGTCTATAACTGGTGCTTTATTAAACAAATGTAAGCCCCAAGACCCCATTTACACCTGGCATTAACATCTGATATGCGTCTGGATTAGGAAAACGCATGTTAACGCCAGGTGTAAACGCATGCAGAACACGTCGTGCTTTGAATGTGATCGGATCAGCCAGACCAGATTTGGAGGTGACCACATTCTTGAAAGGTTACCCAGCGCTGATATAGGAAGGTCCTAAACTTGAAAAAGATGGGAGGATTAAGGCACGACACTGAAGGACTCTTCAGTTTATAGGAGTCATGTGTGCATGTAGTTGAAAGCTCTCTGTGCGGCCACAGAGGCGTCTTCAGTTATAGCTGATTAGACCAGGTTGACATTGGGTGGAGGCAATTTAGGAAATACAAGATGTCACTAAACCTGAAGAATGATAAAAAGGTGTAGGCCTACGTGGTCCCAACGAGTTCGACAATCTAACAGGGACGTCCAATCAGGTGAAACAAGGGCAAGGCAGGGGAGAGAGGTGTCGATCAAGCCCCCCTGCACCTGCACACGCAGAGCCCAGGTAACTCAGAACATCTGTTTGTGTGGGATTTAAGAGAAGATACAAGGTATTTTTAAAGCTGCTTTTAAAGAAACGTTTGTCCGGACACAAGTTTTGTAATATCGCCAAATTATTCATGAAAACACAGAACCCCAACCTCTCAATTAAGGATTCCTTCAATTATTGATTAATGACTGTGTTGGACTCCCCAGGTCTATTTGAAACAATGTCGGGCAGAGTATCCTGTTGCGCATGTTATGAATATTGGAGGCCTCTTTTGACTAAATAATCATTCACATGAGCTGCCTGATGGTTTATGCAGATGGCGGCTGGGGGCAAGATACAGAGTCTAATGTACAAC
>JAVQJF010079756.1:0-22138 GCA_036023855.1 Gadopsis marmoratus | reverse complement strand
CCCCCCCCCCCCCCCCCGCGTGCGTGCAGCAGCGGGACGCAGCACAGAGATGGAGTCACTGGAAGTCTATTTCCAGCGGTGTTTACAAAGTTGCGAGCCTGGCCCCCCGAGCCAGCATGCAGAGCAAAAGCAGCCACTGCGGCGCATCAGAGGCTCCGAGCCGAGTCACCAACACACGGTCTACATGAACGAAGCACAATCGCAAAAACATAACGAAATGAAACCAGGGAATAGCGGTGTGTTTCCGCTCTCTCTCTCGCTCTCTCTCCTCTCGTTCGCTCGTACTCCTCCGTGCACCTTCTCTCTCCTTCTCTCTCCCCCTCTCCCCGCTTCCACCGGCCCAGGAATCGATCTCCGCAGGATCGATAAGTTGGCATGAATATTCCCTGCCTGCCGAGAGTCTAGTCGGGGAGAGACGGAGGCTGAGGCTCAGGCGCAGGCAGTGGAGGAGAGGGGAAGGATGGGCACGGAGGCAGGGGAGAAAATTACACGGAGGAAAGGACCGTCGGCGGCGTGGAAACGACAGAGCACACGGGGGGGGGGGGAACAGTGGCGCGTCGCTCCGCAGAACGGACAGCGAAAGACGGACATTTTACGCAGTTCATTTTCCATCGGTCTGGACTCTCCAGCGGGGCTCGGACGACCGGCAAGTGCAAAGGACCGCGTATCCGTACGCCCTCGGAAGGAGCCGGAGGAGTGAGTGCGCGCGCGCGCGCGCGCGTGTGTGCAAGTGCGTCTGCACCGAGCGAGGCGGGGCGGGTCCCGCACGGCCGAGTCTGGCCGACGACGAGGATGTGTAGCAGGCGGGGGGAGAAGAGAAAGAAGGGTCTTACCGGAGTTGGAGCGGAGAGCCAGAGGGGACTTGAGACGCCAGGCGTTGAGGTCAGGGGCGGTTCTCTGAAACACGAACGGCACCGGCAAGGGGACAAACATGATCTTCCTCCGGCGTCTTGTTCCGATGCAAACAATGTGGCAGAAGTACTGTAAGACGCTCTGTGCTCGTCTGCAGCCTCCGCGCCTCCGTCCGTCGCTCTGGCGGGCAGCTTTGGGGAGATGTTCGGTGTGGAGAGCTCACAGCATGCGCCGTTAGGTGTGTACACATGTAGCCCAGCTGCGCACTTTTTATTTACATTTGTGGACGTCGACTGGTGGCCGGCGTTCGATTTGGTGTAAATGTGCATAGAACATATGTATATATATATATATATGTGTATATATATATATATGGAATATGTAGGATGGTCCCTTGAGTGCGGCAGTTCACTTACAGTCCAGACAAACACACAGACCGACAGACAGGAGATCAGACTTCTGCGGGCGACAGGAAAAGTTGTGTTACAAGTTACAGGCCTATTGTAGCAGCTTTAGAATGAAAAGGCCGTGTCGTTAATGCACCTGCGTCTCTCTGTCGGTTCTCCTTGAGTAAACATAGAGGCCCGGGAGCTTATTGCATCTGCTCACTCCTCACCGGTAGCGTTTCCTATGGGTGTGAAAAGGCATGAGAACAGTCGCCGGCCGACTCCCGTAGCATCCCGGCCGGGCTCAGCTTTTGGTATTTGGTATTTCGCTTTGCAAAAAAAATTAATACAATAAAAAAAAAAAAAACAACAACACAGCACAAGAAACGACGCTACGGAGAAACAGACAAGACGGCGTGAAAGGCCAGCGGAGTTGGAAAGTCTTATTTGGATTTCTGCAGTATTTGGCTTGATCTAGTGGATTTGGTCTGTAGCTGCACGCGTCCCGCCTCCTCTCTCGTGCTGCGTGTAACACATTCATCCGGTCGCGCGATGCTGGGGATCACGTCGCGAGCACATTTAATTACGGCTTCTTTAAAGGCTATCATCAACAGATACATAAACAAGTGGGGGGGGGAGGGGGGGCTGCACACACACACACACACACACACACACACACACGCACGCACGCACGCACGCACGCACACACACAACGCGCGCGCTTGGCCCTGACGCTCCTCCTCCCTCGCTCGCTGTCAGAAGGCAATAATTAAAACGCAATCAATCGATAAATAAATAAACAAACAAACAAATAAATACAGCGAATAAACGAAAACACAAAAAACAACGGAAATAAGAGCGCGTACAGAGTCCGGTGAGGGTCTCCCGTTTTATCGGAACACTTGCCTATCTCCGTCCATCCGTCTGTGTGTCTTTTTTTTTGTCTGTCTGTTTGTCCCGGTTATTATTCGGGAACCCCAATAGCTCATTCGACCCGGCTCCCTCCAGGATTGTAGCGATCTGCCACTAGGCTGGCCGCAACATTGAGGCGAGAGAGGACCCGCTACTACTCACACAACACCACCCCACCCCCGCACCTCCCTCCCTCCATCCCCTCCCTCCTCTCTCGCCCCCCTCCTCTCCCTCGTTTTCACTACCGCTGCAAAAGGTATCCTGTATCGATTTCTGGATTGCCCCCCCCCCCTCTTAATAATACCAGCTATAATGATGCCAATGGTGATTAGTGCATTACTTGCCGGCCTGCTTGGGAAGGGATGAAGACCCGATAAGAGAATCCATGGATACCTATAGGTGCTTAACGCTACCAGGATACCCAGCATGCACACAATTAAGTTATCTCATCACTGCTGCTTTCAATAAGCCCTCCTGGGCGGACGAGGGTGTATCATTAGGTTATTCAGATATAGGAAGACAAGAGCGACCACTGCTGTTCCGAGCATGGGAAATATGAAGCTGGTTTGCAGCCTGAAAGTACATTTTGTCGACTATTTAACCAGTGCAACAACTGCAACATATTTGCATTAACAGTTGTGTTTGAAATGCGCACACAACTTACAAATAATAATAATAATAATAATAATAATAATAGGTGTCAGGGGACGAGCTCCTCCATGACAGAGGTGATCACCATCACCTCCCTCTCCTCCCTCCTGCTCCCGGAACTTGTTTCCTCCGTCCGGGCCAGGCATGCTGGGGAGGCCTGCCCTCTCCCTCCCCGGTACCGACATTTTACACGCTGTCAATTACAGGCCAGCATCAGTCAACGCCCGGCGCTTACACGCCAGATTATTGTCGATATAGATTTTTAAATAGAAAAATCTATACCTTAAACATCGCAGTCAATACGGGGAAATCAATAGGAATGAGCGAGCACTGGGCCTGGAAGCCCCATCCTGCAGGGCTGCTCATACCTCCTCACTTAACGCTGCAGGTGATTAGGCCTGTTTTAATGACTATTGCACATAAAATAAAGATTCCACTATCATCACCTGACTCGTCATTTTCTCAGTTAATAACAGACAGCCATATTGTCAGGAAATGTGTGCTGCACACCAAACTGGCATATTCTTAATTATGAAAAATGTATCATCCTCTGTAGTAGACAGCCAGGTTTTATTGTCCTTCTCCCTCCGCTTCACGTATGACAGATGACATCCGCAGGTCCAAAGAGAAGAGGGAGAGGAGGGGAAAGGAGCAGGAGGAGGACATAGGAGAGAGGAAGAGGAGAGAAGAGAGGAGGAAGGGAGACGGAAGAGAGGGATGGAGAATAAGAAAGGGAGGAAGGAGAATGGAGGAGAGAAGAGGAGGAAAACTGAATATGGTGGGCAAGCATATGAGAGAGGAAGGGAGGTGAGGCAAGAAGAAGAGAAAGAAGGAGGGAAGGGAGAAGTGACTAGTTGTCCTTCAAAGACCCCCTTCTCTCCACAGAGGGAGCCATGCGCGCCCCCTTTCCCTCCTCCCTACACTCTTTCCAGACAAAAGCAATTATTTCTTGTAGAATGTAGTGTGGTTGTGCGCGTCTGTGGAAGAGAGGAATGGAGGGAGGGTGTGTGAGATTGAAGGAGGGGAAAATAAGATGGTGTTGGAGGGGTAGAGGAGGATGGGGAGGTGAGGAGGAGGAGGGATGTGAACACCTACAGCATCCACCCCATTCATCCTCCACGCACTCTTCTGACCAAACTCTTCTCTTGCTGACACGAACGCAAATGCAACGTAACAGAAACCTGTTTGGATGTCATTATCCTACAGTAGATGTTGCGCCTAAAAACTTTTCAAGTAGAAACAAACTCTCTTTTTCTTTCTCTGACTGGCTTTTTTGCTCTTTCATACAGGCTGACAAGTAAAATACACACACTCAAACACACACAATACAATACAAAGGATACCAGGAGATGGCATCTATTTCGTTTATCTTTGATTCTGTCCATCTGTCTGTGTCTAGGACCGACCACCTAAATTCAGTGGATTGCGCCCCCCCCCCCCCCCCAGTGCGTTTCTTTCTTGGTGCCTACAGTGCCCCCTGCAGCGAGTCGGTCTCTACAGTTTCACTCCCCAGGGACCCAGAAACCCATGGGCCCAAAGAGAGAGAGAGAGGAAGAAAGACAAGACAGAGAGACAGAGCTCCCCTGGGGGGGCACTCCAGCCAATAACCCCTGCTGGACCGCTCTCATCGGGGGCCCACACGGTCCTGATTGCCCACCTCCCTCCCTATCAAGCCTCTCAATCCATACAGAGATATATAGCTGGTTCCATTGTTTTCTAGGCTGTATCATCCCCCCGCTGTATTGAAAAATTCTCTTCCAAAATTCTCTCTCTTTGCCTTTATTTTTTCAGATAGAGAAGTACTGGAATGGATGTAATATTGGATACTAGCAGTAAACTCCAGTGATCAAGGATGATTACTGTAGGTGCTTAAAATATATACTTTTTATCAGAGCAGAAGTAAAAAAAAAGAATGGACACACTGTTTTTCTATAAATTACAAAATGAACATGGCACTAAAAGCATTACATTTCTAGCACTTTCTACATTACGTCTATGCTATACATTTGCAATTTACTACTTTTACTAAAAATCATACACATGTTTAAATTTGTCTTAATGTCACAATGTCAATATTTATCTTCTGAAAATGTGCTTTTCCTCTGTCGTCCATTTGTTAATATATGAAAATCATTTCCATTACTTGCATTGCTATTATTTTAGTACAATTCTTCCACCAGAACATTAACGAATGAAATGTAACTGAAATTAAAAACTTAATAAAATGTTCTATGTCTAGTAGGCAAATGGGAACAATTATTAACAACTTGTTTATTATCATTTATTTTGTGCTGACAATTGTTATTCAGTAATGATCAGATTTAAAAAGGCACAACATTAACGTAAGGCTTTAATTCATTTGTTTTTTAAAGGTCGTGTTAGTCTGCTTGTTAAACTGTTCTTTATTTGGTGGCTTGGTGACGTGGTTTTCCTCTCCTACACTAGTTACAAACAAATGTATTCATAGAAAACAATTTGTTCAATTCCTCACCACAGCATGTTCTCCATGTCGTGTGCTGTGGGTCAGGATGTGACATGAAATATTTATCCAATCAGAAAGAGCCAGAAGTACCCTTAGGCTATATATTAGTCATAACATGGGGCACACATTAGTCATATAGTTTATTGCACTCTTGGTAATTGCCCGTTATTCATTTTGAATGATTGATTTGACTGGTTGAAAACACCGTGTTTGAATATTGAACAAACGTATTTTTACTGCAAATGATGCAGAAGAAGCAAAGGCAACAGCAGTTTCTAACTGAGAGATTATTCTTTTGCCTCCATGAAACAGTGTGTATCTATCAGACTGCACGTGTGTGTGTCTGAAAAGTGTGTGTGTGCACGTGCGGTTGTTTCTTGTGAGCATTTCGGTGTGTGTGTGTGTGACCCAGCTCATCCGTGGGTGTTCGCATCCATGTCGTGGTTGTAGTTAAATGGTGATGTCATGTTGACAAACGAGCTGGTGGAATTAAATTCTCACTCATCAATAACGGCGTCGGTCGGGAATCAATAGCAGCCAACAGTGGCGTTACTGGCTCTGTCAGCGGCCTAACAAGGCCCTATTAGAATGGACAACGCTCTCTCACTGTCGCCCCGTCCCGTCTCAACCAGCAGCACGAAGCGCCAACGCACTCTTCTCATATCCTCTCTGCACGCACACACACACACACACCAATAACACACAGCAAAATGTAATATTCACATAAAGCCATGACATGATGTATAGATTTGTCAAGATAATATGGATATGATGCATGGGCTTTTATGAGGTTTGTTTGTTGGGGTCTTTGCCACTGTGTGTGTGTGCATGTGTGTGGGCGAGTGGGTAAGTGTTGTTTGTGCATCTTGGTTAGTGCCAATGGCAAGGCTGTGCAGGCTTTGGATCCCAACCACACAGTTCAGATCCAACCAAGATTCAATCAATCCAAGAAGACACACATGCAGAGAAGAAAGAGTGAGCCGTGTGTATGTAGATGTCAAAACCAATTCACAGCCACACAAAAAAGTCCCAAATGCACACCAAGAGTTAAAGAGATAAAACTTAAATATAGCTACTCACTCACAAACTCAGATACACATGTTGACACAGAAAATACAACAAGACAAACACACACACACACACAAATCATGACTGTACAACACTATCTCCTTCCTTTCACTCCCTGCATCCCTCCTCTTTTCCTCCTCTCTCTTTTCTTTAGCGTACAAGCAGCTGATCCAGCTAAAGCCCTTGTTCTTTCTGTATTCCTTGTCTTTTTTATTAGTTTTTATTAACTTTGCCTCCCTCTCTCTGTCAGCACTCTCAATAATCAATGCTGATATATTGCCAATATCCAGCCCAGTCCCTCGTGCCATCTCTCACTGAGGCTCGGTTATTGGGGGAGATTGGCCCAATAATAATGATATTTATTATAGATATTTATTATCTGGGTTTGTGGCAGTGCTGCGGATGCACCCCGCTGAAGACTTACATGCCGGCGACCTCACCGCGCAGACACAAAAGCGCATACACACACACACAAGAACACACATATACACATAATCTCTCTGTGGCTCTTTAATTTACACTGGTAATATCAGGCGATTATTCCCCATACAGATAGTGTAGGGTTATCAGCAGTGTTAGCACACAGTGGCCATAACCATATGTATTCACTCAATATTATAGAGTCCACTTCACCTGCGTGTGTGTGTGTGTGTGTGTGTGAGCGTGTGTGTAGAGCCAAAGGTTCACCTATGGCAGCCTACCGGTTCTGAGCAGTGCTTGGAAGCCATGGGAGAGTTGATGGGCGGGGTCAAGATTCAAACAGCGCTTGGTCAAGGGAGGGGATGCAGGAGAGAGGGGACTGGACAATCTGGCCTCTCGCCCTCCCCACCGCACCCGCACCCCCCTCATACACACACATACATACGCACACTCTCCAACCCCCCCAGGCCTCATCTACACCCCCTCCACCTCCCTCCATCCCTCCAGTAGCCAGGGCCCCAGACGGTAATCCACCCCAGTGCTCCTCATCCTTTCATGTATTGATTTCCTCTCCTGCGCCACGGTTACATGTCGCACCCACGTCATTGGGTCCCGGCTGCTTCTCCAACCACCCCCTTCCCATCCACCCCCCAAAATCCCCCCACCCGCTTCCACAACCACCACAACTAAGGGGGGGGTGTACACCCAACCCATCCAGGGGAGAGAAAGACGGGGGGGGAGGCTATAGGGAGGAAAAAGAGGGCAGATAAAGCACTGCAGTATTTCAACAAAGCAACCAGCATTTTACAGGGATAGAAACAAACAGGAGAAGATGGAGAGAGAAATAGCAGGGGGAGAAAAAAATCTGCCCCCGGGGGTTGCAGAGGATATTGTGGAAATTATCAGAGTGCGACACGCGCTGGAAGTCCATGGCGAGAGATTTATTTCGAATTTGTCTTTGACAGTGAAATTCATCACTGAGTAGGCCTGTTTATCTGCTCAAATTCTATGGACACATTTGGAGCCATGGTTCCATTTTGTGAGAAAACAAATCTCAAAATCATAATTAGAGCTGCAACGATCAGACAACATATTGATTAGACGTTTAACAGAAAATTATTCGGCAATAATTTTAATATTGTTTTGAGACAATTCCCTAAGAAAGAAATGCTTTTCTCTGTTTTATTTCCATGTACACTGAATATCTTTGAGTTTAGGACTGGTGGTTGGACAAAACAAGACGGACAAGAGGTCAACTTGGACTGACATTTTATAGATCAAACCAATCTATAACCCATCATTATCGATAATGAAAATAATTGTTTGTTGCGGCCCTGTTCATTATCAAATACTCTACTATCCTTAACTTATATAATTCCTCAAATGTATGCCATCATTTATTTTAGAGGCATTATCCTTTTCAAATCTCCCACTTTTTAGCAAAACCCTTAACGTGAACATTGACATGAATTAGCATTTTTAAACATCAATACGTGCTCAAAAGTGTATCTCAGTTTGTGTGACATCCCTGAGTGAACGGATGAAGTATGTATGAGACTGCAGGCTGGGAGTGCGACGGGTCAAGGTTATGTTTTGAGTGTGTTGGACAAAGTGTGTGTCTGTCTCTGTGAGTTTTGTGAGAGGGGCCTGTGAGATCAAGGATGAGGTATGGGTGCGAGTGCATCGCTGCTCATATATGTATATGTGCATGAGCTGAAAGGGACATGTCCGAGTGTCAGATGTGGTGGTGGTGGTGGTGTGTGTGCTGAGTCTGCAGGTTCCTACATCTCATCTAAAAAAGCGGTCAGTAAGAGTGACCATCAGGCAGTTGGAGCCTTATTGTCTAACAGAGCCTGCATATGTGTGTGTGTGTGTGTGTGTGTTTGTACATTTGTAATCTCACATGAGTAAAGACACATCTTTTTCATTTATCAATGCATTTTCAATCCAGCGTGTGTGTGTGTGTGTGTGTGTGTGTGTGAGAGAGAGTGTGTGCTGTAAGGCCATCCCTATCACCAGAGCAAACATAGGCCCCATCACCGCAAAGCAAACAGCTGCTTGGCCCAGCGTATGCATTTTAAACACTTTATCTCTCATTGTCTAGCCAACACACACGCTGCTATGAAATAATATGTTATTTTAAATTTTCTGAAGCCTTATTTGCATCTGCAGAAAACGTAAAACAGCATGTTATTTCATAGTAAACACTGAAAGCTTAAGCAAAACTGTCAGTGTCGTCAGCATTACTGCCATTTCCAGCTTCTCCATCACTATAATAACAGCCATTAAAGAGCAGTCTTTAAAACATTATACATTTAATGTCACTGCAGTGCAGCATTACATTATCTCTGATGACGGCAGTGATATTGAAGTTTTTCCTCTCCATGTTGCTGACAATAGTTGCTTTTCCTTGCTTGCCATTTGAAAGCACTTATCTTAAGTGGAGAGTACATTGTAATTGCAACACAGTCATGCTACATATGGTCCATATATTGTGTGTTGTGCAAGGCACTCAACTGCACGCTGAGACAGAAAAGCAGCAAATTACTTTAGAAAAGGTTAGCACAATTTGGTCAAGTACAGAGGCTATGAAAAGAAAACACATCAGCTGAATGTTTAAACGTGAGCCTCAACACTTAATCCAAGAAAACACACACAGATGCACAAATATAAAACCAGATGTAAAAACACATGTTCTTGTGCACGCACGAAAGGAGACATAGTTAAGTTCACATATAGTTTAGCTCTCATGCACAGATACACATACAGACTCGGATACAGCCAATTAGGTCCACCACCTTCAGAGAAACACCAGTGGACATGTAAGATTCGGAGTCCAGCGGGCCTCTAAAGCCAACATAGTCATAAGCCAGAAATAACACACACACATCTCCAGTAGGCTCTGCAGACCATGTGAAATAGCAAGGCAAAGACAAAACACTCCATTTCATCTCTGACATTTCCAATATCTGTCCATCCCTCATAAACCTCTGTTCATCCATAAAGTGACTCATTCTTCACAGATGAACATGTTCACTCCGTGCAGCTACCAGGCCGGCAACTCACTGCAGGTCCCTTCTAATGCTTGTTATAATTACAAAATAATTGATTCTCTTTACATTTTACGGCTTTTTTTCATCTGGGATACAGCCAGACGAGTTAAAGATGACAAGGCTTAAATCACGACTACGTATTAGATTTAGTGCAATGATTTTAAAAAGTTTATCCATCTGTGTTGTTTGCACTTTTGTTTCGTCTCTGCATGTATCTATGTTCACCGTGTGCGAAGCTGTTTCACTCGACCTCCCCTCACAGCTCAAAATTTCTGTTTTCCCTCCTCACCTCTTGCTCTCCTCTTTCTCTTCTCGCTCTGTTAATTCACTACACTGTCACCGGTCAGTGTATTTACCTAACACCAGTCTCTTTCCTTTTCCCTCTTCCTCTCCTCTCAATCCTTTCCTCCATCTCTGCCCCTGCGAACGGTGAGACTCTGTGAGTGAGTGTGCAGGAGATTTAGAGTGGGGATCAATAAGAAATTTAAAAATCAATGCACTTAGCGCCAGGAAATCAATGGGCCTAATCGGGATGCCAATCGGCCCAGTCAAAACAATTAAGAGGGAAGAAAAATGTTTAACAACCTCCTCTCTCTTGCTTACATAGACACAGTGGAGAGAGTGACGCGGGGGAGAAGGAGGCCTAAAGAGGAATATCAGAAGGCAGACAGAGAAGGATGAGATGGAGTGATATATGGGAAGGAAAGGCTCAGGAGAGAAAGCTCAACGCTTAGACCCAAGGCAAGCGGCATTGGAGGGAGGGGCGGAGAAAGGCAGGGAGCGAGGGACAGGAATGGAGATAAAGAACAGTAAAAGGGAAGAATATGATGCAGTGGGGTGACAGTCAAGGACAACAGTAGAGAAAGTTGAAGGATGTGGGTGGAAGGACACAGGCGGATCACTCATCCACACTTTTGAATATGAATATTCTGCCGTTTGCTCCAGAAAGAAAAAGAAACATGTAACAGAGCTGAGGGTTACAAATAAGGTTACGGCCTGTGATCAGAAACACAAAATTAATACCCTCCCTCTGGAAGTGACGCCATTTGGTTCATCAAAAACATCCAAACCAGCTGCTCCCGTATGGTCAGACACAGTGCAGTGCAGCACTCATCCTCGCCAGACTGCCAATCAACTGACATCCGATTCACAAACATCCAACACTTCCAAATCACCGACATCAAAAAGGTGACATTTTTCTCCCTGTTGAAGCATCCAATCATACCAAATGTTTGTCAGCCCGGGCGCCCAATGAGGAAGCTGGGGCTGAGTGCGGGAATGGCAGAACGGGTTGGTGGGTGGGTGGGTGGGCTAATTTGGGGTCAATCAATAGATCTCCCCTCGCTCTATCTTCTGCCTGCTCACCACGCTAAAATCAATGGAAAAGCCAATAGTTCCCCGCCCCAGTGTGGATTAGTGAACACACAACTAATCAGCCAGTCACTGAAACTGACATCTCAGCTATTAACCTATTGATACAGGAGACACATGTTGAACACACACACACACACACACACACAGAGGCACATTCCAATACAAACATCTGCTGCAATAATGTGTGAAATTCCTTCAGATATGAACACACACAAACACACTGACTTAAATAGTAGGAACATTCATTGCAAATCAATCAATAAAATATCAATATCAATAACATAACATATAATAAAATTATAATTATTCCCCAAACAATATAGTCTTCTTTGTGCTTCTTTTATACATGTCGTGGATGATGGTATGATTAAAAAAGCATCGCTCTGAGCAGCAAGGAAAAGGTGTTTTACAATTAGACTGACCAACGACATCGACAATGTCCTCTGATTCACTTGCAGCCAGGAGCCATTTAGATTTTTTTTTCGGCCTCTCTCTGTCCTCTCCAGTGCGACAACCCATCACATCAAATCACGTGGCTCATCTTTTCTCTGGGATCCCTGGCTTTGAGGGTCAAAGGGGGGACTCAAAATGACTCTGTGTGGACACCAGCTTCACTTTAATTCGGGTTTCAGCCACTGGCCAGCCAGCACCAGCCTCCGTTAAGGAAAGAGGGAGTGTGTGTTAAGGGAGGGAGAGGGTGCGTTTGTCTGTAACATGGTGGCGGTACGGACTGACGTATAAATTTGACATATCAAAAACATTTTTGAATAGCTGGTCAAGATGTTGTGGTAATAAACAGCAGGTGTATGCTGAAATGTTGATACAATCCACAAAGCTGATTTGAGAAACATGTGACAAAGAAGCTGATAAGTGATCTACTAGACACCTGTCAAAAATCACATTAAGGACGATAAATTGCGCAACTTACAAGAAACCATTGAGGTTTTGTTTTATGCCAAAACACCTCGCTGAGTCTCCTCAGGAAGATAAAATAATATGTACCTGGCTCTTAAGAGGAGCACTACACAAGGATCATTTTTCAAAAATAACAGCCTGACTAGCTTTCATCCCTTTCTTTTGAAAGCCCTCTTGTTTTCTGAGATTGCCTCTCCTTCCTCTGTTCCCCCCCCCCCCCTCCCCTCTCTGTCATGTTTTAGTTTTCATATGTTGGTTTTGTTCTTCCTCATTTTCCCCTTGTGTAAAAAATGAAAGGCTGAAAATAGGATGAGTGAGGGGAAAAAAGGCAGGAGGCAAAAGCAGCGACTGTACATCGGTGAAATCGCTGTCTGCAGTGCTGAGACTGTTCTCTTCTCTGCACTGACAGTTGCGCACTACAATGCAACCCCAAACCCCATCCATATACATCACACTCTGCAAAGCAAACCTTATCCATAGACAATGCAAAATGCCCCCTTTGCCCAGTGCTGAATGACTGTATACCAATGTGATGTTCTCACGGCATGACAAGAGGAACAGCATTGATCAGCCACAGGCAGCTGCATAAAAAACATCCTTTAAATCGCATTCAGACGTACAAGTGATTTGGAAGGCAAAACCCGGCCCATGCATGTTTTTGGAATTAGTTATCAACCATGCACATTGTAGTGTGACGGGCAAGGCAAAGCAAGGATAACTTGCTGTATTTTCCTATCTCTTTCGTCTTGCTTCTTGACATCCTTTCAGCAATGCTTTTTCACACGTTAAACGCACAAAGAGAATGGAAGTGAGAGGCGTATGAAGTGGAGTGGATTTTGTTTTTTCTTCCCCCCCTTTTCGTCTCTTCACAGAAATTAAGTCCTCTATGGTGGACCTGGCATGACAGGCAGGCAGTCATGGTTTGGCCGACATGACTCTACATTTAAGGCCTAATCCACACCTCGTCCTCCATACTGTTGTGGGTATGATGGAGATGGTGAGCGAGAAAGTTATTGAGCGAGAGACATAGCGGAATAGAGCGTGGGGAGGGAGAAAGTGTGAAGTGGTATTGTTGAGATGTCCAGGCAAGTCTGGATGCATTGGTTCCGTATAACATTCCTATTCCATTTCACCAGACGGATGCTGCCATTCTGAGAGAACGCAATCCTGATTTCTCGCTTGAGACCCAATATCTGCACCATACAAATAGGAGGATATGGAGGGAATGTGATACAGACTTGGAATATGGCTCTTTCTTCTTATCCTGCTCAGCCATATTGATGTTTTTGAGCCTTTCATTGCTCAGCCGAAATGAAGTCTTTCAGGGCCGGAGCTATTGACAGATTAAGAAAACATATCCTATTTTGTAGGACATGACAGAGGCTCTCTTGTTATCTGAATAATATGAGCTGTGCTGAGGTGGCACGGAAACACTGTTTGTGAAACATTGTGTGGTTAAACTCAGGGGTGAAATTACAGCCCACTCTCACAACAAAAAGGTCGAACCAAGGAAGCGAAAGTAGATTTTCAGCGTGGTTGGAACATCAATTTAGATTTTTTTTTTTTCTTTTTCATTTATCATCTTGCAAGGAAAGACAGCTCATTACAGTCAGTCATTTTGTTATATAATTGGCAATGGAAAAAACAGTCCATGATTATGCTCCAGTGTCCACAACCAAAATCTCATATTTCACAGGAAAGGCTGAAAATGCTACATGGCAACACTGCTGAACCTTCACACAACAGAGAAACTGACAGGCTGAAAATCACTGAGGCCAAATCACAGAAAATTGATCAAATCCAACAAAATGGCCGCAGTGACTAAAATTGGTGTGAGCTTGAGCTTGCTCGGGACAGAAAAAAAACAATCTCTGGCACTGTGTCTGCATTGTGACAACTGCACGGTAATTGTTCCTACATAAAAAAATGATTTGGGAACAAGCGCTGACGAATATATTCTAGCATTAATTGTGATGGTGACATTAGTGACTTTTAAATCAGGCGGTCAAGTGGACACCAAGCAGCGTGATGAAAAGAGAGGCTGGGCAGAGGTGTAGTGGCAAAAACAGGATGTGTGACAAAGGAAACAACAGCAGACAAAAAAAAACTGAAAAAAGGTTCAAGAGATGAAGGAGAGAAAATAAGGTGTGCTGCCGTCATCTGGAGTGTGTAAAAGGGTTATGCTGAGAGGTGGCATGTTCAGATGCGATAGACAGAAAGGAGAAGAGGGAGGAGGTGGGTAACAGAGAGGTACAGGGAGAACAATTGAAAAAAGGCTGGTAGAGAGGAAAGAAGAGATTTAGGATTAAGGAACAAGTGTGGGGTAAAACGAGGAGGATTAGGGGTTTGGGTGGGAGAAGTACAAAGTGAGAGGCGGGCAGGACAGAGGAGGAGAAAACAGGAGAGCAGGAGACACAGAAAGAGGAACTGTACAGGGCTTTTGACGGAGAGCAGGGATAAAAAGATGTATTTTTCCTGCTTCCTCTGTTGTCCTCCCTCTCCTCTGGGCAACTTCCCGCTGCTCTCCCCCTCTCTGCTGCCTTCCTCCTCTGTCTGACACAGTGGGAAGATAGGTAGGAAACCTAATCGAGCCAGACACACTGGCTGCTCTCTGCTGACACTCACAGGCGGAGTGTGGGCACTACAAATTCTGCTGACCAGCCCAGCCGAGACCCCCCCCCCACCCCCCACACACACACCTACCTATCGGCTGAAGCGGCCATCAATCCGGCACAATAGCCTGGAGGAGGCTGGGGGAGATGGGATGAGAGGGAAGAGGATGTGGTCCTGTGATGCCACTAACGCTGTCAAGAATTAGGAGTTTGTCTGGTAGTATTGGTAAAATAAAGGGTTCATATGGTGAACCATAATAATCACTCTTACTCACCAATACAATAGCACTGAAACACTTTGATTAATTCATTAGTTGGAAGCTGGCTCTAGTGATGAAAATAAATGTAATTATGTGAAATTAATTTAATAATTTATCAAGAAAAAATATCAAACACTTGCTGGTTACATATTCACAAATGTGAAAATGTGTACCTTTCGTTCAGTTAAATGTGTGTTTGATTTTTCAGACACTTAATCAGAACAAGTAATTAATTGTAACATCATTTTGGAGTCTGAGAACTTGAGATTGGTATTATGCCATTATGTTTAAAATTATAAAGTCTAGATTGATGATAATAATAATAATAATAATAATAATAATAATGATGATGAAAGCAAACATCAGCTGCAAATTTGCAAAGCTGAAATGTAGATAAATTAAATAGCAGCGTTGGTGCTTTATAGCAGATTTAGAAATAAAATGAGGTTGCTCTGGTACTGATTCTGTTGCATGACTTAATGTTGTTTATACATCTGCTGCATTTTTTTGTCACACAATTGTTGTGAATTTCTACAAGTGTAGTTGGTAAATGCTGGTCAATTTTTATTTTTGCAGTTTTATACCTATATCAACATTTAATCAACACAGATTACCACTATAGATTGCATCTAAAAGGCAAGCTGCCACCATTGCTGCTTGCAGCCACACAACTAAAATCTTATTTGTTTTTTCATGTGAAATTCCAAATACTTTCCAGACTCCAAGACTCCTCTGACACTCCAAATCAAACTACCTTGGAAGAGAAAACATTATTTAATTGATGCGCTCACCACTCTGCACAAGCAAACATGTGGTATTGATTCATTTTAAGGGGTAAGAAATCAAAAGGGTTCCGGTGTAAACTGGTATGGCCAAAAGCTAGGTCATGGGTGTGGCAGGGTGCCAGGGTGGGAGCATGTTCAGGGTTCAAAGCTGTGGCAGTCGCTGTCGCTGGGCTACGTCCTGCAGGTAAAATGGATGAGGGTCAATGTGTGGGGGAGGTAGTCATTACAGACTGACCGTTACGGTGACAAGCAGTGACACACTGAGGCTTCACTCGGGGGAATTAGATGGTGGACAGACGATGGGACGTGCAAAGGTTGTGTGGACATTGTACACGCAACGCATTGTTCTGTTTTTTTTACTCTATACATTAAGTAGCTACGTGTGTACATGTGTGATTGTGATTCTGTGTTGCCGTATATACGTGTGTGTCCAGGCTAGATAGCACATATTTGCTAATCTGGAGGGGGTAGCTGGAGGAAGGGGGTAGGGTCAGAAGCCAGGGTCAGGTGTTAATTCACTGCTTCAAACCACAGCCAAGCACCAAAACCAGGGGCGACCGCAGCGGAATAGATTGGCAAAAACCACAAGGATATACTCAAGGTCCACTGTGGTAGCCACCTCTGTCTCTCCCCCTGCCGATTTCCTCTTTAGATTCCCCTTCGCTCTCACTTTCCTCCCTTCTGTCCTAAATTTCACCTCCTGTATTTCCCCCTTTCCCCACCCTCTCTCCTCTGCCTGGCCAGTCCAGTATCCTGCCTCCTTCCCCAGCTGTTAGACCCCAAAGGTCAGTCAGTCTGCAGGGTCATCAGTCTGGGATGAAGCTGAACTTTAACCCTCGGGCCCTTGATGTATTCCAACCACACGCTCCCTTAATGGACATGGCCTCACAAGAGGCCCATTCCATTGTGGTCATTTTTGATCAATTTATCACTTCTCTTTTGTCACTTATTGAAGTCCTGTCTGTGTTGGTGAAGCCTCGGTCTGTGCGGCTGGTTGAGTGGTCAGGTTAAGAAAAACAATGCCATCGACAACAGGATCTTTTCGGATGATTAATCCAACGGCCACTTATCAGCTAATCGATGCCGCTATGATCGTGAATTGCCCACAATTGATACACGACTGTGGGGAGGGGGGGGGGATGCTCGTCCACAGGACAGACAGGCTACGTAGATTGCACACACAAGCCAAAAAACAGAGGCACCCTAAATGTTTTGGATTTTTTGACAATTTCTCTAATTTCCTTCATAGCAAAATACCCTCACAGGAAATATATTGACAACACGCACCACAGTGACAATATGTACCTGATCTTTTCCATGAGGCAATGTGCCTTTATAAATGTGTTCTATCTGAAATATATCCCATAAATTGAATTAAAATAAAACCTGAGTTAGAGCATCACCTACATCTAAAATGTGAAGATATTCTATAGATTTAAAATGTGATTCTTAACGTAATGCTCAGCAGGTAGAAACACGATTTCAGAAATCATTAAAACCATAGGCAGTACTCTTTAGAAGGTATTTGTGCAACATTTTGGGGTGAATGTTGTCTATTCAGGCAAATTCTACATCAATATCTTCCGTACATACCGCTCACTGCTAGCCCCTTCTTGTCACAAATACGACGCATCGTGCAACTGCAATCTTTCTGCCTTAATTGAGGAACTGGCCAGGCGACCTTTGACCTGATGGTCATTACCGCATTGTGCACCGGGCCGCGGAGAGCAGCCACGCCATTTGGGAGGGGAGTCGTGCGCAGAAAATGGATTAATTTTGTGTGGCCTGTGGTACTTGATACCGACTGGAAGTAACCAGCAACAGAAATGTATAGAAAAACCTACATCAAAGCCTACAGGAACGACCTCGCTGTCTAGCACCCAAACTGAGCCAATAAACGGTTCATGAAATGAGCATTCGGACGGGCTGCACAGGCGTTAACATAAACCATAAAATTGAATGTGTCGGTTGTGCGGTCTGTTTCAAGTTGATAAGGTGCGGGACAGGGTGTCAGGGTGCCAGTTCTGCAGAAACCGACCCAGCTCATATACGCATTCATTGTAGCGTTAATCTCAATCCTATTTGGATAATCTGTCAAATATTATACCCATTCTCCCTGAAACACCTTGCTTTTTAAATCCATGCAGAATAATGAGAAGACAATTTTATAAAGATGGGTCATCACTTGATTAGCGTTTCAATAGTATTTGATTTGACTCCCTCATTATTATTGAAACTTTATAAAACTATTACAATTCTTCGACCTTACACACACACACACACATTTATAAGCGATTACAGTTGACGTGTTTTACCTCTTTACTTTTGATATTTTTCCCCGAAAAAAGAAAAATAAACTATTTCCTTGCACCTACATATTTTTTAAACAGCCACAGTCTATATTGTAAAGACTTTGCAATATTTATCGGATGTGTTCGCGCCCGTATTTCTGTTGTCTTTGAGGTCGAACAGTTTCAATGATCTGCCAGTTGTGTTTTCTATTTGCACGATGGCAACATTCTAAACAATTATTCCTGTAAATAACAGCTTGACAATTTGTAATACAAAGAAATTATTAGACCACTAAATTACACACATTAAGGTACAGATGAAATACGGTTCCTGCTGTTTAAATATGGAAATAAGAGTTTCAAAATAGTCCTGAACTTTCTCGCAAAGAATTTTAAATAACTTCCAAATTCACGTCGACATTTTCAGCGCCCGTAAACCGTAGGTTATATTATCAAATAAATAGCCTCTAAATGCCGACTGAAATGCTGCAAAAATAAAAATGTTAATGTGGTTTCATTTAAATAACATGCATACATCCATAAATTGGTGTATTTAGCGCAACACGATCAGCAGGATAAGCAGCAACGTTGAAAACGATCGGAGCTCGGAATTAAAGTCATCCCATGCAAATTATCTGCATTCACATTTACACCGATCAGCCATAACTTTATGACCACTGACAGGTGAAGTGAAGAACACTGATTATCTCGTTACAATGGCACCTGGCAGTGTTGGGGGGGGGGGGGTATATATTAGGTAGCAAGATGATATTTTGTCCTCCAAGTTGATGTGCTGAAGCAGGAAAAACGGACAAGCGTAAGGATGTGAGAGACTTTGACTGGGTCGGAGCATCTCCAACACTGCAGCTCTCGTGTTGGTGTTCCCGGTCTGCAGGGGTCAGGACCTACCAAAAGTGGTCCAAGGAAGGAAAACCGCCGAACCGACGACAGGGTCATGGGTGGCCAAGACTCACTGATGCAGGTGGGGAGAAAAGGTGAATGCTGGTTCGGATGGAAAGGAGTCGGAACACACAGAGCATCCATCCATCGGGCAGGGTGCCCATGCTGTCATCGTGTTACGGCTGATCGGTACATATTCTCTGACAAGACATAAACACTAACACCTGTAGGCTGCCGATTTAAAACAACGAAATTAAGTTTAAAAGAAGTAAAAAGTAAAGTTAGATATGATCAATAACTTCCAGTCCAGCAGTGGATGCTGCTATCAAACAGCCAATAACGGAGCGATTTGGAGATTTAGACTTTGCATGCAAAGCAACAGTGTTCAAAGTTCTCATCACAACTGCAGCACGATTCCGATTCAAGTCGCTTTTTAATTCTGGGCTTTAATCTCATTTTAAGCAACATTTTAAAGCAATTAGCAAATGTCATTATTATGGATATTTACTGTTAAATTACCGCAGATGAGTTGGAATAGCGCGCGCGCACACACACACACACAGAAATTAAAATGACTGAATTACTGAACCGTTATCAGATGAAGAGTTACGAACATGAGAAAGAGGAGGCTGCGACACGAAACACCATTTAGCATATTATTCATATTAGTGCAGGACACGAGGCGCAAAGACGAAGCATCAAATCAAACATGCTCATCGCCCCCACATTAAGAAAACGTTTGGACACATAGAACAAAAAACAATATGCATTATTAGACTATTACTGACCCACTACGGTCTATAAGTTTACCGCTCTGGCCTGAATAAAAAGAAAATCACCAATGTGTTTCTCAGTGCAGCATATATGAATATGCAACCAACTGACGACTTTTAATGAGACCTCCTTTGCTAAATAAGAGTCATGCTATAAATGCAAACGGGGCGGCTACCTGACGGGTCTTTCTTTATAGCTGCAGTCTTAAGGACAACTGTCTGCTGACCAAACTGTGTGTCCCGGTCTCGTGGGGTTTAAAGTCCCATGTGCACTGTGGTTCACACTTAACATGTCTGCCTGCCGTTTAATATGACGACTTTGGGCTGACACACCTCCTTAGCTTCGTGTGCGCTACGTTAATCTGCAGGTTCCACAAGACGGAATTCTCGCAATAGCACGAGGCACAGTTTGAAATACAGACTTGGACAAGCTCGCGTGGTGCTGTGCAGCAATCCTGCCCTAAAACTGTCGGTATAACACGCAGATTATGTGTTCACCTCCAAATAATCAAGGACTGACACGGAGGCATTGCGTTGTTTGGAGCATGTATGAGGCTAAGATGAGGCACTAGTGAGCCTAAATATGACCGTGTAGTGCGTTTCAGTTTAACAGAGAGCAAAGGTCAAGCAGGAAAGGACGGAGACGTGTTTGGAAACCACAGCAGTGATAATTCAGAATGCAATGTACCCCCCACCCCCTCTGAGATGTGTGTGTGCAAGATTGTGTGCAAATCAAATCATCACACGTGACCCAAAGATATTTCAAAGATTTTAAAGCGACAATCGTGGTGGTAAAATCATCGTGGCACCGTGCAGGCAGCCAGCAGCCAGCAGCCAGCAGCCAGCAGCCAGCAGCCTGGAACCTGCAGCCTGCAGCAAGCAGCCTGAAGCCTGTAGCCTGGAACCTGCAGCCTGCAGCCTGAAGCCTGTAGCCTGGAACCTGCAGCCTGAAGCCTGTAGCCTGGAACCTGCAGCCTGCAGCCTGCAGCCTGCAGCCTACAGCCTGCAGCCAGCAGCCTGAAGCCTGTAGCCTGGAACCTGCAGCCTGCAGCCTGCAGCCTACAGCCTGCAGCCAGCAGCCTGGAACCTGTAGCCTGCAGCCGGGGGACAGCGGCAGCTCAGCGGCCAGGCAGAGATGCAAGCACCGACTGGGAGGTGTCCACTGCCCGCTCTCCTCCTCTCCTCTGCCGGTGGGAGCTCCCCGCTCGGCCTTATAAAGCCCACGGATCCCCTCCTTTTAATTGATTTTCTCATAATTAACTCAGTCTGTCCATCGATTTCCCTTCGGCGGCGTATCAGCCCTCACCGTGCTGAGGTGTTATTGTGCTATCTGCGGGCATCGGGATACCGACGAGCAAATATCGACCACAGTGATTAAAAGCCTCACAGCGCCGGTGACTTTGGCCGTTAACTGCTGTGTTGCAGGCGACATTATGCACAAATTAAGACACAGGAAGCCTCTTAGCACACCGGCCTCAACTCAGCCGCGATTATTCCCCAAACAACAAAGAGGAGTCAACGGAACAACAGTCTAAATGCTGGAAATCGCCGTCGCCGTCTCCGTTTCAACGTCATTTCTCTCACTTCGAGTCAAACCTCCGCGCCGCCACATGTTCATGAATTCAAATGTGAGCGGCAAAAACACAAACGCATGTCGCGGCAGCGGCAGCGGCAGCCGCGCACTCGCTCGCGCCGTGTCTGTGAGGCGAGTGACGCGCGCGACGTTCGCAGCCGCCGAGGCAGCGCGCTGGACGCGCAGAGCTGCAGCGCGACTTCCGCATATGCATAACGCCGAGCAATATTCCGAGTCAAATGTTCCCGCGGCGGTGCAGCATGCAGAGCAGGCGAGAAGAGGCACCACGCTATTCGTCCACGGAGCAAAGGAGCACGGGAGGACAGGAGGCGGAGAGGGGGAGAGTCCGAACGCGTGAATTCATTTCTATGTAATCAATAAAAAAGAAAAACACCATGCCCGCACAAGCGAAATCATTAGGACCGATATTTCTGTAGCCCCTCTCTCCACTGCATTTCCCCAGGACGCTGCCACGAGGAATGTCGCCCCCCCCCCCCTGCAAGTGGACTAAAACCTTTCGCTTTTTTTTTCTTTAACTGACACGGAATGAGAAAGATTGTGATTTGAGAAGGGGAATGTGGGAGTGTATAGCACAGCTGAGGAGAGGAATGGTGAAGAGACACATGGAGGAAAAGAAGTTAAGTCTGCAGGATGCGGAGCCGCACCTGGAACAATTTTCTTGGTTGTTTTGTTCTGTGTATGTGTGTTTTTGTGGATGTGAAAATTTACCAGTGCTTCCATCGGTGAACGTCTCCATCCCCGCCATGCGAGCAGCCTGTCTGGACAAGAGAGGGATGGAGAGCTAAAAGATGGGGGAGAGGGTACGGAGGG
>JAVQJF010079749.1:0-29273 GCA_036023855.1 Gadopsis marmoratus | reverse complement strand
CTCCGCCCCCCATTAAACCACACTAACCCCCCCGGCCCAAGTCACACCTTGCGGTTTCACTATGCGGGGTGGGGTGTGCCTGGTGGGGGGGGGGGCGCACCATGCCTGCTCAACCCTGTTGTTGTGGAATTGGTTTGAGGCTGTCAAAACCAATGTCCGTTATGGTACAGACACAATATGTAATGAATAGTTGATGCATTCAAAAGACACCAAATTGGTTCCGTTTTTAGATTGCACTTAACGAGGCTTCATGTAGCAGTTACAGTGAGCCTTGTTTATTATATTGCTGTCGCTCATGGTGCTGTTGACTTGGCAATGTATTCTATCAAATCAGCAGCTCTCCCATCCGTGGGTGTGGGGGACGTCTGGCCACTATAAAGACATACAGAAGGCTACAGTCCTATCCTCTCTTTTCATTTGGAACACAGCAGCGGCTGAACGGCGGTGGATTCCCAGCGGCTTCCCCCCACAGTCAAATGAAACAGGACACCAATGCTTTACATTAACCCCTGATACATCTGCAGAGCCCTGACACCAAGCAGGTTGTGCCTCTTGTAGTATTGGCCACCGACGACTATAATATTAAGTTGAATCACTTTGAGACCGACAGAATACAGAAGGCTTTTCTGTACCTTTCCTTATTGTCCTCTCACCCTGAAGTACATGGGCACAGCTAGACATTCCCCAGAAAACTACAACAATATTTCGAGCAAGATTATAGTGGTACTGAACAATGGCCCGTACAGCACTGTAAAGCTGATTGATTAAGGCTGCTGCATCAGTGTAAAATACAGGAACAAAAGATACCTCAGAAGACTTCGCGGTGTGCACGGCATAGCCACCAGACAATTTATCTTCTTAACAAATGGCCATAGCGTACGTTGGAACAATGCAGGTTGTTAGTAAAGTGACCATTGTGCATTGTTATTCTGGACGTAGGCAAAGCATACATCTGGAAAAGCATCATTTCCATAACTTTGCTTATTGTTGTCTGGCAATTCTATAGTTCAATTAACTTGTGACTGATTGGCAGCTGTTTTCTTTGCTCAAATGTCATGAACGTTAACCCTTCCGACACATGACTGGATGAAAACACCACTTGCTTGGCTGTGCATTTGATTCTGAAGCTGGCCCAAGCTGGCCTGTTGAGCAGTTAATGGTCTGTCTGCATGTCCCCCCCCCCCGCCTATTTAAAACATGTTTTGGCCTCACGCCACTTATAATATGCTACAGTTTCACATGTGTTCCTTAATCCACCATGAAACCACCACGTTATAATAAATAGTGGAGAAATGCTTGCGGTTCAACATGCCTGTTTTAATGCAAGCTCAGGTTCCGTTATAAACACAGATGTTTCTGCCACAATTAGGATAACCATGGTTATTTTAATTGAGAGATTTCTGTCTGTGTTGTTTTGTCTGAGCTCTCTGCTTTAAGTGGGCAGGAGGAGGTGGGAGAAGGCGAAGTCACATGCTGACAGCTGTGGACTTGTTTGCTTATGTTGCTACTGTCAGTCAAATATGATCAAACCACAAACAGCCTCTATAGCCACCCATTTGGAATGTTGTCACTCGATTGAATGGGCGTTATCAGTGGTTATCAACCTCAGATGTGGGTTAAACAGGGGCATGCTACACCTACTGGTAGGTTCAGAAAGTCGTTACGTCACACCCCTCAGCATCTCGTACAGACGTGTTTAGGTTCAGGCAACAATGCTACTTGGTTAGGTTTACAAAAAGATCATGGTTTGGGTTAAAAGAAGTACATCACGACGCAATGTTAAGTAACTTAAAACTTTAAATAAGTCAACCTTGACTTTTGGTCTCATACAGGCCATGAAGCCCAGCCTCCTGGGTGAAAGTCCTGCGTTTGTTCACTCAAATGGGCTGCTATTACTATTTTCTCAGTGTATCTATTCCCCCACTTTCACCTTACTGTCATCAATCAGCAGGCTCTAGGGTGCATGACAACAAGAGGAAGCACAACCTGGACCTTTCTTTTTGTTAACACGGGTTGCCTCAGTATCGAAACCTTATGCTAGTATTAGGCCTAACATTTGGAGGCTCCAAGAAAATAAACTTCCTCTGTCCAGAAGAGCCACTGATGAAACTCAGTGCACTATAATGAATCTAGACGCATCGACCCACAGCTTGCTCTATAGAGAGTGCTGTTCCAGCCATGGCTTACTTGGATGCAGGCTAACGTTCCCCCTTAATCTCACACACGCACATAAACGTGCACGTACAGTATATACATGTGTCTAAGCACCAAGTGCATTTAACAGAACAAAAAACATAAAAAAAATACGAAAAAACGAATATGCATTTACAAGCAGTAATGTAAATTATAGGTACGACAAAATAAATGCACTGAGTGAACGCTTTTCAGCTCGGGGCTTGTTTAAAGATGCCCAGCAATCAGATTTGATTGCTGGGCACCCCGAGTGCCTTTACAGCCCTCAGAGATGAAACACTGGAAATGGCCTATTTTGCACCAAGATGGGAGGACAGAGTACAAGGCCTGCTGCAGTAACCGTGGCAACAGGAGCAGATGGGAAGACCAGGTACCTCGTCCGAAGCAGGGCAAATTGGATGTTCCTCGACACTTCTTCAGACTGCTCTCCAGGGACAGGGAGCAGGACAGAGGATGCTCACACTTCCTCCCAGCCCATCCCTCCTTGCAGTCACACCTGCCACAATTACACTGGCCATGACCTGCAAAGGCGAAAAGAAGAAGAGGTGGAGGACGCAGAGAGGTGAAACAAAGTAGAGGCTTACATGGGAAATTCAAATAAGCTTACTGAGAGGGGAGGGGGCACACTGAGCAGGGTGGAGAGCTGGATAGGCTTATGGAGCAGAAACGGGGGCAAAAGGGGAGCATGTCTGTGAGAGAGAAAGGGGCGCAAGGGAGGCAGTAAAATAAACAAGGGACACGCTAGAGGTGAGAAGATGAGGGGGGATTTAGTGCACTTAAAACATCGGCCAAACTGTCTGCCCTCTGATAAAGCTGCTGGATGATCAGTATTGATTATTTCTGGTCTGGCCTGGGGGATAGAGAGAGAGACAGAGAGAGAGAAACTGATGAAAGTTGAGATTGAAAGCATTAAGATGTAAATTGTGTCTGTATCAAGCAATACTGTACATGAAGTTATGCACTAAAGAACTGGTACATAAACTATTAGATGGATGAATAATGGTAGCATCAATCGTAGTTTGCTCAATAATTCATAGAGAAAAAGCAAAAAGGTCATTCCCATCCCTCCTTAGAGTATTGTTAAGTCAGATGGAAAGTTCACTTTTACGGCTGCGAAGTCGCACCAGCGTATTAGAATCAGATGGGGAGATGTTGTTGGTGTTTGCTAAGAGCAAGGAACCACAGTTACCCAAAGGTTAAGATCAATATATGGTACTGATATAAACAATATCATGCAGTAGTGCATAAGCCAGTTGTTCTCTTTTAAAAGCAATCCTAAAAACATTTGGGGAAATATGCTTATTTGCTTTCTTGCAGAGAAAGAAGATTAATATCCCTCTCACATCTGTACAGTAGCTACATGTGTAGTTGGAGCCAGCAGCCATTTATCTTAGCTTAGCATACAGACTGGAACAGGAGGAAGCAGCCAGCCTGGCTGTGTTCTTAGGTTACAAAATCTGCCTGTCTCACCCAATCGTTTGGGCCATTTCTTGGCTGGGAGCAGTTTCCAAGCATCCATCGGTGACTGCATGGAGTTACTGGTCCCAGTCAAAAGATAGTTCATCACACTGACCCTCGTAAACTGGCAAATCGTTGTTTTTTTGTAGGCAAATTTGATTAGCTCTGGAAAAAGGCAGGCTAGCTGTTTCCCCCTGTTTCCAGTCTTTATGCTAAGCTAACAGTAGCCAGCTGCTGGCTCCAGCTACATATTTAACACACTGACGTTATCTTGTCATCAAACTCCCTGCAAGAAAGCAAATATGTTCTCAAACTATTTTTCAGGACTTCTGTAAATGTATTGCACACAGGTGTGTGACTGCGAACAGCACGCTCACCTGAGCAGAAGTCATCCGTGTATCGGTCGTAGGTTGCGTGACAGTTCCTCTCATCACACTCGCAGGTGTCTCCGTGTATATCTCCCCAGTCGCCAGAGGGATCTACATCGTAACAGTTACACTCCCCACACACACAGGTCCCTAACACCCACCGCAAACACAATCACGCAAACACACATACTGTAAATTCACATTAGAATCCTTCTCCATTGTTAATTTTCCTTTTTTGCCTCACAGTACAGGAAAAAACAATGCAAAATACAGCTCAATGTCACTGTAAACAAGGGGGAAAGCTTCTTGCATAGATGTGGGTGGGAGTAAGACATATTTTTCTACTTCAGCAGAGGCTGTAGCTGACAGGACAAATACGCCTTCTCCTTCTGTCAAATTGTTCCTTCCTTTATCTATGTATCTGTCTGTCTCTCTCCCTCTTTCTCATTTGTTTTATCATCCCAGCCAGGGCATCAACTGAGCAGCAGCCAGCGGAAATCCCATTTTCTCTTATCAGCAGTGACAGAGCACGAGGAACCCCAGGGGAGCCGGGCCAGCTGGCAAGCCTGTGTGCTGTGACTGGCGCGTGTCTGGCCCCTGGCCCTGGGGTCGGCCTCCCTCGCCACCTCATAACCCCGGAGCCCTGGATTTATACATGCACTTTTACATCTGCCACTAATGTCACGGCCCGGTTTCACCGGAGCAGATTACAGCGCCTGTACTATTTGTACTAAGCCAAGAATCTTGGAGTTACACTTGAGCCGTTATTGGCACATTAAAGAAATCACCAAGATTGCCCTTTTCCACGTACGCAACATAGCTAAAATGAGGTATTTTCTGTCCTTGGCTGATGCAGAGATCTTAATTCATGCCTTGGTTTCACCTTGTTAGGATTACTGTAAGATTTTGTTGTCTGGCCTACCCGATGCTACTACTAAAAGTCTTCAAATTGTTCAGAACGCTGCAGCTAGGATCTTAACAGAAATCAGAACATTTGACAATATTTCACCAATTTTTGCTTCACTTCATTGGCTCCCTATCCATGTCAGATCAGACTTCTTCTGATGACTTATACAATTGTAAATGGGCTCGCCCCTTCCTATCTCTCTGATCTCAGTTAACCTTATGTCCCATCATGGGCTCTCAGAATACTGGGCTCCCGTCTGTCCCCAGAGTTTAAAAAGTAGTCAGCTGGCTGCGGGGCCTTATTTTCCTATCATGCCCCCTTTTATCTGGAATAATCTTCCTGCTGACATCAGACAGTCTGCCTCTGCTGAGGCCTTTAAATCTGAGCTGAAAACTTACATTTAAAAAGGACTTTCAATTTGTACTCTGTTCATACTTCAGGCCTCATACCTGTTACCACTTTATTTCCCGTCTCAACGAATCTATTAACATTATTACTTACAGTCCATGTTTATCCCTCCGATGAGAATTCAACTAACAGACTGAAAACGTCTTGATAGACTGCATTTCTCTAACCCTCTACTGTTTGTTTCTGTGCCCTAAAAGCTGTCAAGCTGTGCTTATTTATAAATAAAATGAACTTCATTTGACTAGTTACTGTTCAGAAATGCTGTATAAAATCTATAAACCTGGACTCCATTCTAGAATGCATTTATGTTCTGTGTATTCAGAAACAGTTTCTGACCAAATTTCTATTTTTCAGCTAAACAAACAACCTCCCTCTCCAAAAAGGGAATGTTTCCTATCTGTGTGCCTCATGCTACCATATTATCTCTGAGTCAATTTGTTTTGATCCAGAAATCATATATAGATGAATGTATTTAGCCTCTAGAATTATGTGGCTGTCATCATTTTGACACCACGCCAGTTATAGTATTATTAGCCGAATTGAGGAGGCTAGGTGAACCCAACGGTCGGATGAGGGTTGACAGCTTGTTGGAGTGAAACAAGTAATCTATTGGGCACTGTCAGTGAAATCATTCACTCATTCATTTCAGAGTGTGAGCAGAGCAGGAGATAAAGGTTACTGCTGAGCAAAGTGAAGGAGACAGAGACAGAGATATGTTACAGTCTCATGTAAAACACTTCTCTATACAGGACGATGAAATCAATCCTCTTTTATGCAATCATCTTCCTTGACCCATCTCACATAAAAATCACTAGGAAGTATATTCACAATGCTTAAAGGAGGATTAATTCAGAGCAAAATGGCTGCATGTTATATAGAGATGAGAAGTGTTGCCATTATTATCCGGCACCAAATTGCCTAACGTCTGAGAATTTTGTAGCACTTCAATGGGGCAGAATGAAAAGATCTGAATATGTTGGTGCATTTTACCAAACTCCATAATGTATAAACTAAATAAAAAAATGGTATAAAACCTGCATATTTTTCCACAGTACAAAAATGTATCTAGTTGCCAGCCTTTTCCTCTGCTGAAGACGGGTACAATGGACAACTACACCATGGACACAGTTGATGGTTGTTCATGCCCTGTCAGCTGTGCACTATACTATATTTAACCATCATGGTGCTTTGTTCATGTAGCCTACCATTTAGCCCTTCCACTTAGCCAGCCCTCAGCCAGTCCACTGTAATTAATTTTTGAGCGGATTGGTGAAATCCCTCAGGATCACTTTCTCTGAGTGCCAGTTCACCAAGCTCTGACGACTCTCAGTGGAATTTACATGAGGATTTCTTCAACCAGTCTCTGCGTTCCTCTTTTCTGTGTATTTCTCCAGTATTCTTCTTTTTTGTCGCCATCTTTTTTTACATGTTCAGTTTCAAAGATGGATGTCAAAGTTGACTCTCTTTCATCTATGATAGTAGAAAACGCACTGAACTGGGGCTCTCTCGTGAAACATACTGGAAACTGATCATTAAAACTGAATATTTAAATCTAGATTGAAAATCAGCTCCATTCATTTCTTTCCCAGTGCTTCACAACTTCCGGGACATAGTCTAATAATGACCCTAGATAACAGACAGAGACAGAAATGAACCTGACCCCATTTAGAGTGTTTGTTTCCTGTTTCCTAGCAACCCAATTCAATTGAAATTTTCACTATTATGAGGTGGCGTCTAATGGGTTTTCAAGCTGTAGTGACAAACATAAAATTACATAGCCATTCATTATCACCAGTATTTTATGTACATAATAAATATCCACATCTGCATAATGGCTGTTGGAAAAAATATGATTTGCATTTTTGTTATATTTTGTATATATTTTAGATTTCATCCATATATAATGAGAACATCACATTTAAAATTTTCTATTATAATTAATTAATAATCATAAAATAATTTAAAATGGTATTCCAGACTACTGTATACTGGCTTGGAAGGGGGTAAACAGACCTCTGTTGCTGCAGATTTTTCCATCTGGAGATGTGCATCTCCTCTTGCTTTCCCATGGGCTGATGTCACACTGGAATTCACATTTGTCTCCATGCCAACCAGCAGCACAGTAACAGTTTCCACAGTAACACTGGCCATGGCCTGAAAGCAGATCAGAATGCACATGCAGCAACTGATGAGCTCACCTGTGTCAGTGTTATAGATTGACAGTTAACATTTCTACATTAGAAACACATTTTCTTTAATCAAAATTTCATGTCACATTTTACAAATAAAAAACAACACATTCAACATTTTAATATTGGTTTTCACTGCTTTCAATTGTCACTTTTGAGACTTGCTATAAAAAATGGCACCTGTATTTCTTAAAAAGGCCTGATGGGCTAAACTCCATAATTTGGTTTTCAAATGAACTTATGAATGGCTAATTAACAGTGACAAGCAGGCACTGGACAACCTGAGAGGAACAGGGATGCTAGAGAGCTAGAGACAACAGTTCAAACTGCAATTTAACTTCCAATTTAACAATTAACCTTTATGGACACATGAGGCTGATGTGTTTCCTTACGTGAATCATGCTGATTTACACTGATGGCTATATGTGAGAAAATGCTTGCATGAAATACAGCAAACCAACACTGTTCAGGATTTAACCATCAATTTTAATTTTAATATCTATTTAATCTTGAAATCCAGAGTTAGCTCTATGACGTGTTTAGCCTAGTACAAAGCATGGAAGCAGGACAGACAGCTAACGTTAGTTTGACAGCACCGGGGGGGGGAGACAGGGACTGCGGGGCATACCTCCACACACCTCTCCAGTGTCTTCGTCCAGACACTCGCTGTCGTCACACTCACAGAATCGTCCTGTCACCAGATCCCTGATGTCCTCATTGTCACACATGCAGCTACCACAGTGGCAGGTGCCTATTAAAAGACACCAGCTTTAGATACACTTGATGGAAAAGGTCAGGTTTGTGGGTGTGTGTGTGTGTGTTTACAGTACGTGGTTGGATGCAGATGTGCATTGGGGGCACCGTGTGTGCACCACGTGGCAGCAGATCTAGACTGGCGTCTGACTGGTGAAGGTGGTGGAGGTGTGTTCATGTATGTGTGTCCTGGGGCTTTTCGAATGATGCACCATAGGGACGGCATGACAACTACATGCTATGAAGACATTTGCATTTCTACATGCTCAAACAGGCCACATTCTGTACAGTACATTCTGTCAGAGACACACAAATACACGTCTATCCTTCAGTTAGCTGGGGGCATTGCAGGCCACTGGTGAGGTTAAACCCAGTGTGTGGAAAACAACCTCAGCCCAGACATCGCCTCACAGTCTAAGTCTCCAGTGGGCCAGTGCTCATCCGTGTGTGCACAGACATAAAACAACACAAACTGGGACTTTGTGCATCAAATAAGTTAGTGAGATTTAAGACCAAATTGAATGATCAATTCTTCCTTACAGTATTGTTAACGCAAGGTGTCTTCCCAATGATGCTCATTCATGCCTGAACTTATTAATGTACATGTGGTAGTGAAAGAGACAGTATACAGTATGTTAGAATGATAAATAACTAATGACTTTATTATGGTTAATCATTTCATTAATGGTTGGTCAGTCATACGTTATTAACGATAACAACCTCATTCAAACTTATAAACTGCAGACTTCATGGCTTATTGTGTAAGACATTATTAAACATATCAGATCTATAGTTCTTAATGTCAGTAGATTTCACAACCTGGCAACCTAGAACCTTGTCTTTATTAATGCTTATTACTAGTCTATAAAGTACTTATAAGAGACATTCGTTTAAGCTGTTATTTGCAACTTATAAACCTTTTATAAAGAATGCATTATTGGAAAGTGGTGCCAAAAGCAAAATACAAAAAATGCAATTCTATGTAATTGCTGTGTGTATATTCCATATGCAAGCAGATTTGATGCAGATTTTTGTTTGAGTGTACTTCCTTGCAACTGTGTATAACAAAGACTCATTGTGTGTGTAGGTGTGTGTGTGTGTGTGTGTGTGTGTATAGATGTGTGTGCGTGTGTATCCACCTCTGTTGGAGCAGACCACCCCCTGTGGGTTTTTGCAGAGCTCCTTGCTCTTCATCTTGGGTAGGTTACACTCCTCCTGGAACTGGCAGGCATCTCCGAACCAGCCTTCGTCGCACTCACACGTCCCACAGTCACAGTAGCCACGGTCTAAAAGGAAAACGCAACACGCCACATGCTGTTTATCAATGCTGAAAAGCATGCTCATTGCCGGTGCTGTAAATCAATCTATAAATACAAGGACACACATAAATGTTATCATAAATGGATGTGAATGGTTTTGCACCACCAGGAGAATACATGAATTAGGGTTATAGGAATCATTTGACTCCCTTCACTCCTAATAAGTGTAACAGACCCATTGTCCTCCCAAGTGATTTTTGTTTCAATCGATGTGAAATATCATCTAGTAAGCAAGCAGACAGGCGCTACCACGTTTCCACGCTACCAAGTCTTACTTGCAATACAATCCTTTTGTTACAAAATGTCAGGATGATACACTAGCATCCCCATCAATCACCCAGTGAGAGCATTGCCATGTTGAGTGTTCAGAGGACCTGCACAGGAGGTTTGCCATCACTTTATCCTCATTATTCTGATGGCTGCGCAATATGAAATACAGGACGAATCATATGATGCAAATGAAGCCTGTTGACAAATTATTATGAATGCTGCTCCCATTGCATTTAGCGGCAAGAGACCTTGTATGTCACGCTCCATCATTTCGCTGACTCGTTCATCATGTAAATGTGGTGTCCATTCCAAGGGCCATCCATCCGTCATTAACAACAGGCAAGTTCCCTGTCTCTCCTCATTATCGAAAAACATTTCAGGGGACACTTGAGAACGGGTTCGAGAAAAAGAGGAATATGGAAAGTGCACTTCAAAGAAAGCTGCACCACAGCAGCAATAATATATTGAGGGAAATTAAGTGATTCTAAAGAAATCTCAAGCTTCTACAATATATAATTGTTGTCATACAAACTTACTGTGACAGTAAGACCTGCATCTCTGTACAAAACAAAGTTCAAAGTTCCACATTATTGCAGCGTCATCACAAATAGGTGAGACTTTCAAACTGTTGGCATATTAAAGCACAAAATACATACAGCGCAAAAACAGTCATGCACGTCAAAGCCATAGTTGTTTCCCCAGTAATTAGTGATTCTCGAATCATTGTCACATTAACGAAAATCTGCTGTAGACCACAGCCATTGTACATTTGCCACCATTTATTGCTTTCTGGTTATTTGATTTTTTAATACACACCCAGCACAGACCCATGGAGATAATCTGAATGAGATTATACATTTGGACATTTCTTTATGGCTTTATCATTTAGTTTTGCAGATGGGAACTAGCACACAATAGCTGTAAATCAGAATTCGATTCAAGTATCTCCAACTTCATTCAGCAGAATATTACAAAGTCACTGCCACCCACTAGTCCCCATTAATCCCCGCTTGACAATCACTCTGACATATACAGCGCCCCCCCCTTCGTCTGCTAGGCGAAGGATTGTGTGTGTGTGGGAAGGTGCCTGTCTGTTCACAGTTTATCTTTCCTGGTGCTGCCTGAGCAGTAATTCTCTGTGGCTTTGGGGGTGTCAGGGTGCTTCCCACACTCCGCCGTCATGCCCAGCCAATCAGGGTCCGACCAGTGCCCAGATACATCCGGAGGGGGGGGGGTCAGAAAGACAGGGCGCATCTGTGCATTAGTGGCAGGAATAACAGATGATCTAACGTCACAGTGATTAACTGCTGGTGAGGAGAGGATGGTGACTCGTGCAGCAAGCTAATTTCAGGTTTAGAGCTTAACGTGTTCCTGCTTAAATACTGAGAGGGAGAAAATAGGTTTGTGTAGAACATAATAATTCAGCAATTCTGAGTGATTACTGGTTAAATATATGTACCAAAGGTAATTTCCTCTCCGTGAGCAGTAAACACTTGTATCACTTACATTTGAGGCAATCTTGGGGCTACCCTGAGATTTCAATGCAGTTTAAATTATAAGCAGAGACAAACACTACATATTGCAAATCTAAAATCTCCCCGAGTCTGTGCCCACTTGCACTTGATTTTCCGTCTCCAGATGACATTTCCCCACTTACTTCATTTAGATCTGTAACATGATACAGTGAGTAATTATGTTCCTCCTTGCTTTCCTCTCCCCGTGGGTTTGTGGAGCGTGAAACGGCAGCACGTCGGCTCCTGTTCTGTGGGAAAGATCTCGGAGGCACATGTCTCTGGTAATAACTCATTCTGCGTATGCCCTCACAACAGAGGAACTCCTGTTTTTATCCTTCCGATTTTTGTTTTAAATTTCTCCACCTAGGCCTTCAGTTGCTAGCTTTGGTGACTTCATCATATGTTTGTACTATCTCTAAAGGTTTTTCCTTCTCCAGACATGAACACAGCAATGTAGAAACACTTGTTCATACAGCATGGAGTCTTTGGGAGCTGTAATGGGTCCCAATCAAAATGGCCTATTACTAGTAGTCTTGGATAGACTTGAGTGGCTTTTTCTCCTTGCAGCCCACACTGGAATCATTAGGTGACTCACCACACAGGCACACTGCCCAGCAAAGCTCTGAATTTTTAAGTGAGAGCATATGAAAATATGTACTAGAAAAAAAAAATATTTAATACAGGGATGAACAATTTAATGGGCTGTAATGGCTCAAGGACTGCATTCCACTGCAGGTCCCCATTTTTTTTTTTTTCCTCTCACTTTGGGAAATCAACAGAAATGATGTATAAAACCTATTACTCACTTTAGACTGACTGCCATTAGTGAGTTGTTCTCCCATGATTAGTTAATTTCATCCGTCTATAATGTGTCCATATTAGAAGCAACATTATGTAATACTGGTGCTGGTAAAAGTGCATCTGGAGGAGCTTAATTTGGATGAGCACTGGACAAACTGACTTCTTGTGTGCTGAGGACATGAGCCCCCCTTGGGTGGGATTTTCTCTGGCTCTGGCAGGGGGCACAGAGGCTGGGGGCTGAGCCAGGAAGAGAACAGACGCTCTGAATACCCATAGCCTGGGAGAGAGAGGAAGAGGTAGAGAAGCTAAAATGTGTTCCCCAAAACAGAATCCCAAAACAACAGTCTAGCGGGGTGGGGGGGAGGGGGTTTCGCTCTCAAGCTCATGCATCTCCATTTTAACTGCTCCGTTGAGATAGGGTGAGAAGGACACACTGCCAGAATAACAAAAAAGATGCAGATTGTTCTGGATTGCAGACATACTTGGCTTTCTGCTTCAATCCACATCAGTGGCTGGGGGGATGGTAGCCATTAGCAAAGATGCAGAGAGAACTATTGACCCATGTTTGAGCAAACGTTTTGTGTGCTGTTACCGTGTTGCTGCATCAATAGTGTTTGATAAAGAAACCTTTAAATAATTGAGTCATTATGTTCCAATGATGATTCAGCTCGAAGATGATTGCTCACTAAGGGGTTCATTCTTGATTTAATCGTCTAATGCTACTACTCAATACTGTAACCGTACTCACTAACAAGTTGATTATATAGTGGTTTTTCATTGGGACAATGCCAGCCCGCTGCACCCTGGGCCACCCTGCGTGTTTCTGACAATGGAAAAATATCATAAATTGCAGAGAAGCGCAGCCTGTCTGAACACACACCAGAGGAAAACACTTTGCTCGGCTCAGCTCAGACAGGGAGAGAGAGAGAGAGAGAAAGAGACAGAGACAGAAAGCAAGGGTGAGGGAGAGAGAGATTTGACACGGCTCACCAATGAGGGGGAAAAAGACGGAAGGCTGTGAAAGAGAGAATGGAAACACTGCCACGTTGACCCTCATCTAGTATGACATAATGGGATAACTATATTTGGGGTGTTATTACAGAGATGACAAATATAAAATAACCTCAAAAGCTTGATTTTAATTTTCATTCAAATGCTCAAATAGGGTTATAGGTTAAGCTTATTTAAAAAATAAAAAAGGGGGGGACAGGGGAAGCAAAGCAGGAAGATTTAAACAGAGTCAGAGACAAACAGTTGGCGAACAGATGTTAGCCCAGGTCGACGTCCCACTGCTCTGCTACAATATGTGATACCGGGGGAGGAAAAATCACGTGAGTGGCAGCATCAGAGCTATGTTTTCATCCTAGAAAATCAACCCCAATCCCTCCCAAACTAAACCTCCTATGTCACTTTTTAGTTTACATATTATGGCCTGTCACAAATACGTTCCATGACATTGTGATGAAAGTGCTGTATTCTCAGCTTTATCATGGACAATTCCATGACACAAATAATGTCCAACAATACTGGCATTTTTTCTATAATATAAAAAATTGTAACCCAGAATGATTTTTGCCATCCTGCTGCCAAATCAATTCAAAGCACCACTTTGCATTAGTCCCATCATGCACACAATAGATTAATGATGTGGGAGGACCAGCCGCTGGTTTCCGAAGTTTAATTTAGCAGTGTAAAATCCCATTTCAAGATTTGAGAGCCTTAATTTTCCTCAACAGAGGAGCCTTCTAACAATTCCTATTATAGGTTTACATTCAGTGGTAAAAGTAATTTTCTGAACTGTATACTGTCCATGTATTAGATCAGACAATGGGTCAAAAAGAAAGACAAAATATTACACTGAGTAGCATGCCTTCATCTTTTCTTCTGGGGAAAATAATGTAATACACATGTAAAAGGAACATAATATGCTCTTTTTTGCTCAGAATAAAATGACAAGAAGACGTATTATTCCTAAAGAAAACAGGGACATTTCAGTATATGAACTGCTGCCATATGCTTCTATAATGCCTCCATCCCAGCATGCATTGGGCAGTATACATAGATGTATACATAGATACATAAATGTACAGCGCCCAGGTCAGTTGACTTGCATATCTAATGGATGCATCCAAAAGAAACCCACACAGCAAAAAGGAACGACCATGCAAACTTCCCACAAAAGTAACAGAATCTTGTTTCAAGCCAAGGACATTCATTTCAACCTACACTTAAAAAAAAATGAATCTATTGGGCCTAAATTTAAAAACATGTCACCGCCAGCTTCTTCATCCAGCTTGACTTTGTTGCTCTGATTGAAAGGATCTCAATTAGCCTGCTTTCGCCTGATGAATGCCATCCAGGGTAAAAGACCCTCTCAGTGCCAGGAAAGCTAATGTTTTTGGAATGGAAAAACACAGTTTATCCCTGAGGAGAAAACATCTATTGGATCTTATCAGTGGGCAGTTGTGAGAGGCAGAGATAAGGGAGCAGCAGGGAGAGAAATTGGCTGCTGATCTCAGACAGCAGACCGTGCATGCTGCATGGGCCACTGAGCAACTGCAGGGAGGGGGTGTTTGTGTTATTCTCAATATGCTTTAAATTTAACAGCTGAGCCCTATATGCACATGGGCATATGGATGTGTGAGTATGTGGTTGGCTGTGCATGTTTGTGTGTGCAGATGAGTTTTACACTATGAAAATGAGCCTGATCCTGTGTGTGTGTGTGTGTAGGTGTGTGTGTGTGTGTGTGAGAGAAAACCCATCCCTCATCTGATGAATCTAGGTTCCATTTGCAGTCTGTGTACCGGCGAGCGAAAGCCCATTATCAGGCTGAAGCAGGGCCTTCTCGCTCCAGACTGCTGAACCATGATGAGCTCCTCATGGCAGCCAACTTGTCTACCAAAATAAATCACTCTACCCCTCACGTGCACACACACACACACACACACACACATACATATCTCCATTAGACCTGTTGTGGATGCACATACTGTATATCTCCATTAAACCCTGACACTCATTGTGACTACAGAGGACACGGGACAAAGAGATGAGGGCTCTTTTTCCTTACATCAACATAGCGGGACCAGCCTCTTTCGCAACTTCAAGGGTTTCTTATCTGATAAATGTCTGGTAACTTTTGGTAACAGGTAACCAGTCCTCTTTTACATAATGTTTGTGCGCTACATCAGTTGCCAGTTTATTCGGTACACCAAGCTGAAGTTAATGCAGTCTAATACAATAGCCCTGTAATAAGTCCTACCTTTGTGAGAGTTATAATTCTCAGTTTTGTGGTCATTTAAATGTATGGTCATTTCAAAGGCTGTAGTTGACAGTGCAGTTGAATAGTATTAGCCCCATTTATATCAACAAGGATAGAGTAAATGTTAGAAAACCCTCTCAGTATAATGTGATAAAGAGAGCCAAGTTCAGCTTCCAAAAGGACGTCATAGAATTAACACCTCTCTAAAAACTGTTCTAAACCTACATTAACCAATTTCTTTGCTTCTTGGGGGAAGCACAACAAGCACCAAAACATTGACATGTCACAGTATTACCTTATAAAGTTGATGTGGCAGTTCGGAATTAGCAAACAGTGGCTTACTTACACATCAAGAGGAAACATAGCGACATTAGCATTGATTTGGGGTCGGGATGAATAAAAGTCCAATGTTCACTCTTTGTTTTGCTTTCCACCACCTTCTTAGGGACATTTCTAACACTTTAGCTATACTTAAATGCTCCAATTTGTTCACCAACTAGCTGGTAGTTTTGTCTGTCTGTTGTTTGGTGCTGGACAGTAGAGCTGAGGTCCGTAAAACCGAAATAATGAGTTAAAAGATGCTATAAAGCTCTGTAGAGCTGAGGTACGGTCACATGATAATTATCTGTCGGTTTGTCAGCCCAATCTATCCTCTTCACATTAAATATAGTCATTTGATTTATTGTTAATATAAAAATATTGATTATAGCAGCTTCAACAGAGAGCACAATAAACTGCTGCCTCTAGAATGACGTTAAAGTTAAGTCAACATAAACTGGTTTCAACAAAAAACTGGACAGTAACCTTCATGAAAGCAAGATTTATTGCAGGACGGTTGTATTAGACTGAATTAGTTTGAACTAGATGTACCTAATAAGTATGCAACTGAGTGTAAAATCCATATCCCTTTTCATTTTTGATGACATATAGGTTTATCTGGGCATCATTCCAGCCTGCTCAATACGTTTTGTAAAGTTAACTAACTCATGTACCTTATTCTTTCCACAGAAATTGTAACATGCGAGTCCATGAATTCTGTGTTCACCTTGGAAAATGGATGTGCAAAGTGGAGAGAATCTCATGAGGAAACTTGTTCTTGAGTGTTTACGCACCCTCGAGTGTTCTTTCTGAGAGCATGTAAAATTTCAGGCAACAGGCTAAGTTCAAAGCTGTGCCCTCCAACAAAAGCTGCCTTGGTAACGTGAACCAACCAGCTGTCTAATGCCAATGAAGCCCTTTGAAGTGCTGCCAAGGTGATGTGGGCTCTCAGAGACACAGTGCTGCACCCCTCTGATTTGGTATTAAAGAAAGGAACACAGGTTGAAACCAAAATACTCTAAATCCACTCCTAGTTTTTGCAATGCATGTTTCTTTACTTGAAATCATGTCAAACCAATGGGATACTAAAAGCCTAAACAAACCTCCTTCTACGGCTCTCAATTCCTCCTTGCACCTGGCTGAAACAGACGCTAAACATCAGCTAGAGAGTTTATTTGCCAAGCGTCTCTTATGTAAGCCCGCAGTCAGGAGATCTGCTGCATCACTTACTGACCCATCACTAACAAGCATACCCAAGCAGTAAAATATGTGGAGCCATGTGCCTGTTCACTACTCCAGAGTCACATGAAACTTGGACAGTCAAGCTTTTATTAGACAATATGCCAATAAAAGAACAGACAAGTGTTAAAGCATTTTTGACTCTTCGCTATAACACCAAACCATCTGGTTGTGTTATATATATATATATATATATATATATATATATTGTACGCACCATTGCAAGTCTTCCCACTATGTGTAGCACAGACCCAGTCATGGCACTCGCAGCGCGGACCGTAGAACTTCCCCGGATCTGTGGCCTCGCAGACGCAGATGCCGCAGTCACACTTGCCCCTCGCACTGCAGACTTTGCCATCAGGTGTCCGGCAGCGGCGCAGGGACGACTCTGTGGACAGCTTACACACCCCACCCGCCTGGCTGGGGAAAAGAAAGACAGTCAGTTGTTATGAAGCTTTGGAAACCTTTGGGGTCAAGAGTCCAGTGTGCTGTCACATCTGAGCGAAACCTTTGCTTAGACATGGCAGCAATGTCTACCTTGATATATCAAAAAGGACTTATTTAGTGTTTGATATGTTTAGTATTTATCAAATGAACACACACATTCAAGAGACCCATTCATTTTCCCCCCTGCGAACATGTATAGTTTAATAGTCTGCAAAGTCAGCTATTTGAGCGTAACCTAAACTTTTGACTTCCCCTCCATTGGTGGGTGTTTCATTGCAAGATCATGGAGGAAAAGGCTTCGCCTCTCGTTGAGCTCGCTCCAGCAGCTCGTTTTTGCTTGACAGGATCTCACTGTAAGGTTTGTTTCATTTGGATGCTGTCTGACATTCTTTTCCCTACTCCGGCCCTCCCAAACAGTAGACACATTTCAAACAATCAACAGATCAAGTGTTCCTGACACTCCCATTAAAAGTAAATACGGAATGTGTGTGTTCCATGTGTCATGGGGAGGTTATACAAGTTCCATTTTCAGGCTTGACAACACTCCTCTGCTGAGCCGCGCACTGAGTTTTGAATGTATCTGATAACCAGGATGAAGCGTAGTCCGGACAAGATGACATTGAGGTGACTTCCTGAAGTGAAGCATGACCTGCTGTATCCAAAACCACTCACTCTTTACTCAACAACTACTCCACATATACAAGACACTACATCACTTACTCAAGGGAAAGCAGTATATTGAGAATTTGGACACTTACTAATCACCATTTTGCATCATCACTTCACTTCTAGGTGAAAAGTCTCACAAAGGTAATTATCTCATTCATCAAATGCAGAGCATTGCATTGTGGGTTTGTTAATAGAGAGTAGTGTAAAGACACATACAATAAATATAGTGCACTATATAGTAAACAGGGAGTGATTTCGGACACGGCCCTTATCTTTGCCTTCCACTTTCTTCCGCTGCCCCATCCTGCTCCAGTCTCAGCTGATTCATCAGGATTGCTACATCTGCTATGAGCTTGTACTGCTGCTGTCAGGCTTGGTTCTGCCTCAGCAGTATGGGACTTAATCGTAATGGGGTAATGCAATCCAGAAGATGGCAACAAAGGCAATATGGTGGGGATCTTCCCATTTCAGGCTTCACTATCTTACTTAATGCCCCAGTATAGATGAAGGGAATGTGGCCGTTTTCTTTCCTCCACATTAGAAACCTGGACTTTCCTCTGCTTTTGGCACTGTGAGCCCTGTCTAACTGCAGCTCTTCTTAGTTAAGCTACGGCAGCAGGGCATGTAAACTGCCAATGCTGACGCTGTCAGAAAACAAATTTGTTTTGTGGTAGCGATTTCAACAGAATATGACAGAAGAGACATCAGATTGGCCAACTTGTTTCAGGCAGACTGGCAGATTAAAATTGCCCCCAGACAAGTAATGGCTGCACCACAACATCGTAAACCAGTTCTGGGCATGTCAAACTTTTATTTATGTGACACTAGTGTTCCAGGAAGACATTTGTATTTCATCATCTGGTCTCAAAATGCTTCCTGCAGGGGTGAGGCTACCGTGGCCAAATGTCTGTCCCCGAGTGACTCCTTCCTGTAGGACTCAGGGTTTTGTCAAAGGAGCCATTTGATCCCATTGAGGACATTTCCCCTCAAACTGTTTTCTGTACCTAAGAACAACAGGTGTTCTTTTACGTCCAGGACACTGCAGCTCAATGCATTTTTCCATCTGTCAAAAAAGAAAATTGCATAGTTGTCATGTGTGTGCTATATGAAACCCACTGCCCAAGTGAGAATGAACATAGCAGAAGGTTCTTGATGTTAATGCCACAGTGTAGAGGGCTGGAATGGAACTGAGATCCAACAAAAATGTTGAGGGTTTAATATACTATATTTGCCATCATCAGCGGACGAGAATGGAATGAAATCATTGCTCGGCAAATGCCTGATTGAAAGGATAGTTGAAGTGGTTGAAAAAAGGACACACAGAGGCAGCTATCTTTACCTGATGAACAATCATCATTTTCATCATAGGTAAAAGAAATACACACAAATGTGAAAAAGAAAAGAGAGAAAGGAAGAAACCGAGTTAAATCATCAAACTAATTATGAGAAACAACTAGCCTGTTAGTCTAGCCACACATAGAAGACATACAGCAACAATCCAATTCTCCCAACAGGATAGAATAGAATTATGTAATTGCAGGTACAATGTGTGTGTATGCTCAGTGGCTGACAATAAGAGCCATAAAAAGTTGACAAAGCCCAAATAATGCCGCCTCACCACTTCTGTTCAGAACTGCTGATGCCGCCTCATAAAATGTGTAAAAAAAAGTTTTAATTTGAACTCGATGCAAAGTCAAAAGCTAATGGCCATCTGAGCGCCGACAGGAATGCTTGTTCCACCACTGCATGAGAGGGAAAGCCTGGCCAGTAATCTGTGTTCCTTATCCAAATTCATATGGAAATGTCATAGCGCTCCGTCAATGGCCAAGTCTGAAGCCTGTGTTCTTAGGATTGAGGTTAAAAAACAAACTCCATTACTGAATGTTTCAAACCTACTCTTTTTGGCACAAGTTGTTATGATGACATACCCGGTAAACAGACATGGTAAGAATTACTTGAATATGCACGGTGAAAACAGAGGAAAACACAGCAATTACCTGGATTCTCAGGAGCTGTTGCTTTCTGTGGTGTGGGTTTGCCACTACCGTCCAATAAATACTATGCACTGTACACTGTGACATACACAATATAATCACTACACAGGCACGGTGCACCTGCTTGGAGTAAACACCACCTCTCCAGCTGAGTTAAGTTTGAATCATATGGCAACATTTACAGTTCTGCTGACTGAGGCTTTACTGCAAAAAGCTAAGGCAAACAGAAATGAATCATTCACATTTTAGCCAATTCCAGTGATTGACTTATTTTATTCTTTCCATTTTCAGTCTTGATATATCCCTTATTCTATTTAAAAGCGACAAATGAAAGTATGACACAGTATAAGCACAAAAGGTTCTAAATAAGGTTCTTTGCATAACAACACATATGGTTTCTGGATGTTCCTCCTCATTTAACTTTTGTTTGTGGCCGCAAATTATTGCCCAGTAAAAAACATTTGAAATACGTAACAGCCAAAATGTCACTGAAGCTTCTTTTGCACCAAACCCACGACCACAAACGCTGTCGTAACATTGTTATGGAATTCGTGTCAGCTGAGGTGTCCAAATTAAAATAAATGTCTTCAAGTTTTAAAAAGTTCTATGCAGCATTAAATAATGGAAAGAGAGAAGCAGACTGTACTCCCCCATGACTTGGCATGCAGAGTTATTGGCAAGCAAAGCAGCATAAAGAAAGTGCACAGAAAACTGCAAGTGCAAACTACATGTATAGGAACTCCTTAACTTTCTCACATTGTACTCTCCAAATGTTGTCGTTGTCAGCAAAACTCTGTGCCTCCCTCTTCCTTCATGCTCTCCAGACTACCCCAAAATAAACAAGAAAAAACAAAGCTGTGTGGAAACTCACCTCAGTGATTGTAACAAAGTGTCCTCCACGGCAGAGAGCAGAATCAGAAACAACGGCACTAACATGGACTGTACCAAAACCTCAGTGTGCATGTTTAAATCCCACGAATGGCTGAAGCAAAGTAGCTTGAAGGAATTTCCCAATCTGTCTCTCCTTAAACAGACAGGACAGGGAGAGTGAGTGAGAGGGAAAAGAAAAGGAGAGAAAGAGCAGCAGGCTGGCCTGAACTGGCTCGGTCCCTTCGGAGGCCAACAGTCCTCTCCATACAAGTGCCTTTGATTAGTCTGGACTCTCAGTCCTGAGCAGGAGCTGGAGAGGAGAAAACTGCCAAAATGAAAAGTTAAGTCACCAGTTTGAGATGTAATTAGAAGCAGACTGTTTTTTTTTTCATGTTTTGTTTCACTTCCCCCCCCCCTTTCTTTTCCAGTTGATCTCTCCATATGGTGCTTTGGTTTTGTTTCTATCTTTCCTATTGTTGTTAATTAGAAATGAGAACCTCAATCAATACCTGCCTCTAATAGGCGTTTTCACTCAAGGTAACAGCACAGGTGTGAATAATAAAATAACGATGGCTGAATACCATTTGGCTGCTCCAGGTCCTGGTATTGTGCATGCTAGCTCACTGTCACATTGTCATGTCTTACTGGGACACTGCATCGATCCCATCTATGAACTTCCCACGGTGACAAGTCGGAGACACGAGTGGAGTCAGAGGAATAACATTCAGCATACCTGTGATTGCTCTTGTCCATAAACAATGAACGAAGCACTGCATAAGTTGAGGTAGAGTACTGACGTTGTGCGTGTTTGGACCTTTGTCTTTTGCAGCAGACATTTTGATATTGTAGCGCAAAAAGCACAGGCGTCATTAATAGCATCAACAACGGCTGCATCCTGTTAAGCTTGGCCACTTCCAAGGACCCAGTGTTGTGAATAACCGGCTCAGTGGGCTTCGTTAGTGACTTTAGTTCAACCTGCGATGACACGTCAAACTGTCTGCTGGGAGAAAGACCTATTAATGCTATCAGCTGCTTCATTCATACTTCTTATGGCTGTGATGATACATGCATGCCCTCCACCACCCCAGTCTCCCCCTTATGTGCTAGCATCTAGTGTTCATGTATGCGTTTGGTGTTAAGGGGGAATTATTTCCCCCCAGCAGAATCCTTGCTGCAGCTGGTGTTACCGAGAGCTCCATCAAAGAGCAAAGGTTTGTCCGCTAAATCTAACGGTATAACCATTTGCTATAAAATGAGACAACTGTTGCTGTACTTGTCAGCTCTTAATTAAACTGAGCGATTTGTATTTCATTTTATTTTAACTTTATATGCTCGGGGGGAGGGGCATTCACACAGTGCTTCCCACCTGGAAGCTGTCCAGTATAACCACAGTCTGATCTGCTGGCCACTGGGCAGCGCCACAGGAATGAGGGAGGGGCACTGACTCACTTTTCACTTTCCCCACCCAGATCTGGACCAGACCCATGACCCTCCAGCCACAAGCTTGCTTCTCTGACCTTCAGGCCATCACTATGGTTACATCGAATGACTAAGACCACAGACATTATGTTAATATAATGCTCCCCCCGTTGCACAGATCACCACTATCATGCAACAGTGTTTATTCACTTTAATTGACCAAATAACAATTTTTCTTCAAATTGCTCATCACTGAACACAATTTCTTGCCCACATCGCTTTCATAAAAGGTCGAAATTGTGTCATATAATAATGCTAATTGATTCTACCCACGCAATTTTTTTTTTAATGTAAAGTCCTTTTGATTTTCACACCTTTGGACTGTCAAAACTGATCTTTGAATTAAATCCAGCCGGAATCGATGTCATGTTTTTTAAGCCCGTCCACCACAAAAGCAGGGCATTACATACTTTATAGGCCCACGTGTCTGCTGTCACACAGCAGTTGAACCGTTTTACACAAACCCAGGGCAAAAAGAAAGAAAGAAAGAAAAGCCCGTGAACAGCTTTACTGACAGCAGGATAAACTTTCACCTCGCACCTTTCCTCCTACGGGACCTCTGTCCTGCCGTGAGGCGACCTGGCCGCAGTTTACGGGGACTTAAATCCAAGGTGAGCATAATAAGTGCACGCTTTACGCCAAGTCACAGACACACAGGCTACTCGTGATTTACGACTGAAGGCCGGCAACGAGAAGAGACAACAAAGACAACAAATATTAGTGGGGGGGGGTTCTGAGAATACCGCAACTGCTTTTTGCTCTAATGGCGCTGGAAGCCCGCTACGATGCTGAACCAAAGGGAGAAGGATCGGGGAGAGACCGTCGCGACGCTACGAGTCGAGGACCGTCGACCGTTGCCGTGGAGACGGCCGCGCGCCTCCGCCGCTGCTGATGTGGATGCAAGCCGCGCGCTCCCGCACGATCCCAGCACGCCCGGAAAACAGCTGACGCACCGGACAGGACGGGACGCGGCAGACGCGGGAAAAGCTTCCTCCCGTAAGTGATTCCGTGTTTTTCTTCCGCTGCTGCTGCTGCTGCTGCACGCGCCGCGTCTGTAGCCGCACGTGCAGCTGTTGTAGCCGCGAGGACGCCGCTGCGCCGCTAGCTTGTTGGCGGTCCAGGAAGTGGAGGACTCTCGTCCTCCGCAGCAGGCCTGGCTGGAGGACTGTCGGCCTGGGTGGAGGACTGTCGGCCTGGGTGGAGGCCTGTCACGGATCACAGCAGCTGCGTTTAGGGGCCTGCACGTGCCCAAATGTTTGCGTACGTTAGCTCGGTTTTTTTGGGCCCAATGTAGCGCCTTAGCCTTAGCTCCCACCGGTTTCCATAGTAACCTTGGCTCCCTGGATGTCATTGATGCGGCCTTCAGTCGCGGCGCGGAGATGTGCGTTTCTTGGTTGACACCCAGCTGCGCGACAGCGATTTGACACGACGTGCGACCACATGTAGCTTGGCCTGGTTTGGGGGGGGGGGGGCAGTATGCTGAAATGTTTTTTTAGGATTTCACAGCCACCCCTTGAAGCCTGCCAGGCCATAGTAGTCGGCCATACTGGGGCCTCCACATGTGTTGTTCTTAACAAGACAGTGACTCACATGTTATTTTCACTCAGAAGATCTTTGTGACGGTTGCAGACAGCAGTGACAGCTGACCGTTATCTGACCGTGTGGTGCTAAATGCTGCTAGACAACAGTCTAACATGCAAGTGAAAGAAACACGATTAAGCAAAGCTAATTAACAATATTTGTTATACTATATAGTACAGCACAGAAGGTATCAATTGCTACAATGACCTGTTCCTCCCCTCCCCTCCTTTATAAATAGTCTGGTCAAGTGTTTGACTCAAGTGATCTGCTGGAAACGAGGCCACTGAGAGTCTAAAACCAAGACGGCAAAACCCTTTCAGAGGGAAACTACTGGAGTTGGGTGATAACGCTCTCATTCCCCTTATCATGTTAACAATTCGATTAGTGCGGCTTTAAACTGAATCAAACAGCCAAATGAAAAGGGAGGCGAGTGCCACTGTATGCCATAACCGTGCAAAGGTAATGGCGCGCTTGAGTCTTTCCATGCACTTGAACAAGGCGCATGGTCGAGAATCAGAGAGCTGGACAACGGCGCTGCTCACGTCGGCCGAACTTTTTCTCTGCCGTTGTAATTCGCACGATACGGCCAGAGTTCACTCTTCAAGAATTAAACTTCAGCAAAGAAAGTTTGCAGACTCCGACAAATACTCACAGTTACAATTAATCTGCCCAGTGATCACATCCTGCCTGTGAGGAACACGTCCTCTCTCCAAATGGGAAAGTAATTGCAGTCTTTGCCACCTATACACCCACATAATAGCACTTAGACCCTGTAATTTTGTTTTCACTCTTCCTCACATCTCCATCTGCATATGTTAAGTGTAGCAATTACACTGGGAAATTACTTCTAACTACATGGGGTTTATAGGATGGACAGTTTCTTTTCTCGGTAAGAGCATAAAAAGGAAACAAGGGTGATGCAGTTCCATTGTTCTAGCTGCATTCCCAACCTAACTAAGTGTATTTGTTCTCACGCTTAGATTTTCTTTTCTTTTTACTTTTTAAAAAGGTGTACAACATTTTAGGAAGGTGTACACAGTTTTTGCACCACTCAGGTTTTGTCAAGGTGCCACTTTCTGAAACAAAAAATTATTTTGTTGAGTTTCAGTCAGTTCGGGACATTTGAGGTTCAAAGAGAAAAGGAAAAAAAGGGAAAAAAGTAATTAATTCTGTTTATCGAGCTGAAGTTGAATTGAGACAGTTGCTCGTTTATCAACTGTTTTATCCAAAAACTCAGAGAAAAATTGAAAGTTGAACTTTTATCATTGGCCCACGAGTTAATTTTCTGAGTGGCATGTCTGCTGTCGACAAGGACGACCAGACCGTGCCTTTGTCACAGCCCAGACCTCGCGAACTAGACAAAGAGAGAGAGAGCGCGCAGGATTTAAAGTAATTTAAACAATATCTTATTTGAAACTAAGACAAAATAGCCATGTAATGTATTAACCTTTAGTCCGTAAGCCAGTGGTGGTTGAATGTATGTGTGGCACATTGCGAAGACGAAACAAAATGAAAAACCAAACCCAAACGGTAGATTATGCCTACCTGCCCAGGTGCAGGGCGTCGGGTGAGATGGCTCCGCCCATGGCTCCGCCCATGTCTCCCTGCAGCCTACCCGCAAAGTGACAAAACGCAAGACGGCAGCAGCGTTGACCGAGTCAGAGGCTGTCGCACCTTCATCAACTGTAAATGAAATTATTCTGTTTTCTTACTTTTGATTGAGTTTCACGCTGGGACATTGTTTCGTTGATGGGAACACATACAAAGGAAAACAAACCTTTGCCTTTGTGCTCGTGATGCAGTGACATTGATCAGTGTTCTATTTCTGATTTTGTGTGTTTATGTCTGTGGTTCACAAACGAGCGGAGGCACCTGCAAATTGAATCTATTGTTTAGCTCCATCTTTTGCGTGATATGCCCCCACTTTCTCAATTATATTGCAGTGCTGCTTTTCTTGACGGATTGGTTCACCCAAATTACAGAACACGCAGTTTCTCACATTCCTAGCAAGCCATGCAGATTCAGTTTGAAATGTTTCTCCTGAGGTATCCGCGTCTGAGGTTTCTGCCTCCATCCCAGTATAATGAAGGCGAATGGAATTAAGCTTGTGGCGCTCACAGCTTTGAAAAATGACATTTGAACATTATAACAGCAACTGCTGTTTCCCGAAACAGAGTCTCTGTTACTCTGGGTAAGAAACCTAACTTTTAACAGCTTTCATTTGCAGTATTTTCTACCAAAGAAATAGTTCCCATACAAATCTTTTGGCCGTGCGTTGTTGTGGATAATCCAGAGTAAAGGGAGTATCGTTTCTAGAAAGAGATGTTTTCAAATGTGCTTAGAGCCTCACAGACGTTGTATGGGGGGGGGGCACGAGAGATCTCAGGGATACAGGGTTCGTACAAAGTCTTGGAAGCTTGGGAAATGCTTAATTTTAACCGTTCTGTTTTCAAGGTTAGGAATTTACTTGAATTTGAATATGCTCCCTGAAAAATGCTTGATTTTCAACATAGTCTGGTGTTTCATCGTCGACACAATCGCTCATGTAATCCAAAAATATTTTAAATGAAACGAGTACATTTTTTTGAATAGGTGCCTTGAAAGTGCTTGAATTTTACTCTTAGGAAGCTGTACGAGCCCTGGGTATATCTCAAAATATGGACAAACATAACCAAAACTATCTGCATGGCTACATTCCACTGGAGGTAAGACAGAAAATGTTTTTATGTAAGTTGGGTGGACCGAACTAATTGCATATAGGTATGTGCTGAAGCTGCACCTCGCAGCACTTGTGAATATGTTGTCTCACCCCTCTCTACTGCTCTTATGACTGCTACCATTCACTGACTGCTGCCGCAGGACCTCCAGGCCTTTAGGACATTCTCCTTATTGCATCTCTAGTCTCTCTCTCTGGTTGGTCTCTCCACCCCTCTGTGACCTTGGGATGAACGCACCAATGAGGAGCCTCACAGTGAGTCCCCTGGTCCTCCTCCACCCCCCATTTTCTTCTTCCACAACACCTCAGCCACTCACTCACCCACTCACAGAGTGTGTTGCATATATGCCTTGATGTCAGACGTGGTGGGCATTCCTGTCTCTATGAGCGTACTGTAGATGTGGGTAGTGTACTGTACACCATATAAGCCATGATGTTGACTAACTGTTGTGTGTTATTTACAGGGTATGCCTGATCGCATGTTATGTGCAGTGCTGGAGCAATTTCAGCTTTACTTTTCCCTTTGGTATGTGCGCTTTGTCTCCATTCAGAGTCATTTCTTCTTGTGTTCTTATGTTGAAACGGCCTGTAAACCTTTTTTCTTTTTCTGCATTCACACAAACATACACACAAACGTGGACACGCACAGGTAACACCAACTCGCACCTCCGCACACTGTACAGTAGGCTGTACAGCTTAATCTGCTGCCACCTTGGTGTTCAATATGATGAAGATCACGTTGTGATCTTTTCAAATGGTAAGTTACTGGAGCTGTTGTAAACACACTTGTCCCGTGTTCCATGTGTGCTACGTTGTGCATCACGGTGGCCATTCAACAGTGCAACACGTGTTCAGTTTTAAAGTACACACCTCTGTTCTGGCAATTCAAGTCAGGGTAGTTTATTTTGCTGAATCCACATCACAGATTACCAAAGCTTAATGCCGCATGAAATTACACCCAAAAGCCACTATTAATACACATCTTATTTAATACTTTAAGACTATATTTAAATATTGGTTAACCTAGGCTTTCTACAGTCATTATTTTTTTAAGATGGGCACTGCTAGTGTTAATGTGGCCCTATGTGGCAAACCAAGTGCCTCGCCTCTGGGCTGCATTAAGTACACATTCAATTTATTCATTTAGATTCTAATCGACATGGTTGGAGTTACAAAAAGTGTTACTGCCACTGCCCAGACTTGGATGCAGCCAGAGTGTTCTCCCTGTTCCCCATGTAGCTTTGGTCACTGTGTGGTCCGCCTCCCTCTCTCTGTCAGATCCACTCTCTGTATAGCACGGCAAGCCCCAGCATGCTGAAGAGGAAACAGAGCTCACGGGTCGAGGCCCAGCCGATGACCGACTTTGGGCCGGATGAGACCCTCGCGGACAGTGCTGACATCTTCTGGATCAACAAACCAGTGAGTGTACTTGCGTGTTTGTCAGGGCTAGCATAAAAACGTATGGCCAGGAACATCCAAATAGCAGGCCAGCGAGAATATAGCAAATGTTTATTGTTTGTCATCGTTCTTTCTTTTATTCTATTCCTGCAGTGGGTGCACTCGCTGCTGCGGGCCTGCGCCATCATCAGTGTCATCTCTGTGTGTATGAACACCCCCAAGACGTTCGAGCATTACCCTCCATTGCAGTATGTGACGTTCGCGCTGGACACGCTGCTCATGTTCCTCTACACCGCCGAGATGATCGCCAAGATGCACATCAGAGGAATCATCAAGGTAGCTACTGACAGAGTTGCGTGACCGCAAGAAGCAAAAAAAAATAATCAAGTTATGACAACATCAAAACATACGTGCACACATTTCCATTCCACTACACTTAAATATTTAACAATAAAATACCTATAAAAATAACCGGAAAATGTCTTGGAAACTACGGTCACAGATGAAGTCCTTTTAAGTTGTTGGATGACTAGATGTGATGTTTTATTTTATGTATGTGGGTGTTGTTTTCCGTTCTGTCCTTGAATTTGTGTGTGAGCAAGATATCTCAAAAAGCTGTGAATGAACATCTGGGATGGAGCGCTGGCATGGCTTTCACACTAAACTAATTCACATAACACCCTCAAACTTTATATGCATACAGAAGAGAATGAAGGCAAACTTCTTGTTACTCATCAAGTCAAACAACATGGGGGCACTGAAGAACTCATTTTCAGTTTGGACATAACTGCTTAGCCAGTTTCTGCAAAAGTGTAGTAAATGGATGAAGGGAAGCCCTAACAGCCGCTGAACAAGCAGAGACCTGACCTAAATTCAACCTTACTAGTTGTATTGTGCTGTAAATTCAGATGAATCAACACAATTCAAACCCTAGGTAGACACACAATGTTTTATAGAAGCATCCAGGAACAGACAGCTGGCAGATGAAAGGCCCATAATTACTGCCATAAAAAGTGTGGACAGCTTAATTGGCAAATCAAGGATAACAAGCAGGGAGGCACTGGAGGACACAGAATTAGAGTCACCAATTCAGGAAAACAGCATAAAAACTGGGACATTT